>PVIH01005552.1:20277-122544 GCA_004025045.1 Sigmodon hispidus
CCCCCAAAAAAAAAAAAAAAAAAAAAAAAAAAAAAGGCCAGGTCCAGGTAGATTCAGTACAGAATTCTACCAGACATTCAAAGAAGAACTACTCAATATTCTTCAAACTGTTTCATACAGTAGAAACTGACAGAATATTGCTGAACTCTTTTTATGTGGCCACAATTACCCAAATACCCAAGCCACTCAAAGACACAACAAAGAAAGAGATTTACAGACCAATTACCCTTATGAATATTAATGCAAAAATTCTCAACAAAATTCTGGCAAGCCGTATACAACAACATATAAAAAATATCATCTACCATGATCAAGTAGGCTTCATCCCAGAAATACATGGATGGTTCAACATACGGAAAACTGTAAATGTCATTCATCATATAAACAAACTGAAGGAAAAAAACACATGATCATATCCTTAGACACTGAAAAAAACCTTTGACAAAGTCCAACATTCCTTTATGATAAATGTCCTGGAGAGATCAGGAATGCAGGAAAAATATCTAAATGTAATAAAGGTGATTTACAAGAAGCTGATGGCCAACATCAAATTAAGTGGAGAAAAACTCAAAGCAATCCTACTGAAATCAGGAACTAGACAAGGATGTCCTCTCTCCCCTTATCTATTCAATATAGTTCTCGAAGTTTTAGCTAAAGCAATAACAGAACAAAAGGAGATTAAGGAGATACAAATAGGAAAAGAAGAAGTGAAACTGTCTCTATTTGCAGATGACATGATTGTATACATAAGTGATCCACAAAATTCCACCAGGGAACTTCTACAGCTGGTAAACACCTTCAGCAATGTGGCAAGATACAAGATTAACTCAAATCAGGAGAAGAGAGTGTGACTGGGAGGGGCGGGAGGGGAAAGGAAGTTTGAACAAGGGCATACATGGATATAAATGAGACTTTATTCATAATTAAAAATATGTATAAAAAAGAATTCAGTAGTCCTCCTATATACTAAAGATAAACAGGCTGACAAAGAAATAAGGGAAACATCACCCTTTATAATAGCTGTAAATAGCATTAAATACATCGGTGTAACTATAACCAAAGAAGTAACAGATCTATTTAACAAAAACTTTAAGTCACTGACAACAGAAATTGCTATCAGAAAATTGAAAGATCTCCCATGTTCCTGGATTGGTAGGATCAACATAGTAAAAATGGCAATCCTACCAAAAGCCAATGTACAGATTCAATGCACTGCCCATCAAAATCCCAACACAATTTTTTACAGACCTTGAAAGAACAATTTCACTTGGGATAACAGGAAAGCTAGGATTGCCAAAACAATTTTGCTCAACAAAAGAACTTCACGAGGCATCACCGTCCCTGACTTCAAATTATGCTGTAGAGCTACTGTAATCAAAACAGCCTGGTACTGCCATAAAAACAGACTTGTGGAACAATGGAATCAAATTGAAGATCCCAACATTAACCTGTTGAACACCTGATCTTTGACAAAGAAGTCAAAAATATTCAATGGTAAAAAGATAGTATCTTCAACAAATGGTGTTGGCATAGCTGAATGGTAGTGTGTAGAAAAATGCAAATAGATCCAAGCCTACCACTCTGCCAAAAACTCAAATCCAAGTGGATCAAAGACCTCAACATACACCCAGCCACACTGAACTTGATAGAAAAGAAAGTGGAAAATACTCTCTAATGCATTGGCACAGGTGGCCACTTCCTAAATATAACACCAGTGGCACAGACACTAAAAACAACAATCAATAGATGGGACCTCCTGAAACTGAGAAGCTTCTGTAAAGCCAAGGACAGTCAATAAGACAAAATGATAGCCTGCAGAATGGGAAAAGATTTTCACCAACCCTACAAGTAATAGAGGACTGATCTCTAAAATATATAGAGAACTGAAGAAACTAGAGCCCAAAACCTTGAATAAACCAATCAAGCAATGGAGTTCAGAACTAAAAAGGGAATTCTCAGCAGAAGAATTACTAATGGCTAAAAGGCACTTGAAAAATGCTCAACTTCTTTAGCCATCAGAGAAATGCAAATCTAAACAACTTTGGGATACCACCTTACACTTGTCAGAATGGCTAAGATTAAAGACACAGATGACAGCCTATGCTGGAGAGGTTGCAGAGCAAGGGGACACTCCTCCATTGTTGGTAAGCTTGTTCAGCCACTCTGGAATGCAGTATGGTGGTTTCTCAGAAAACTGGGAATCAATATATCCAAGGATACAGCAATACCCTAAAGATGCACATTCACACCCCAAAAGCCTTAGCTTAACTGTGTTCATAGCAGCATTATTCGTAATAGCAAGAACCTGGAAACAACCTAGATGCCCCTCAACTGAGGAATGGATTAACAAACTGTGGTACATCTACACAATGGAGTACTACGCAGCAGTAAGAAAAAATGATATCCTAAAATTTGCAGGCAAATGGATGGATTTGGAGAATATCCTCCAGAGCAAAGGTATCACAAACCCAGAAAGATAAGCAGGGGATGTACTCACTCATTAGTGCACTTTAAACAAAAAGCAAAGTGTGTCCAAGCTGCAAACCACAACCCCTGAACAGCTTGGGATCTGAAACACCTTGGATGGGCACCTTGGATCCCACTCCCTCCAGAGGAACACCTGACTCAGTTTGATGTTGGAGTGAGGAAAGCAGATCTGCCTGGAGTGGATGCTGAACTAAGCCACCTTGGCACCTTAGGACCTCCTACCCTTGCTGGGGAGGAGATAAAGAGAAGGGGAGAAGAGAGAGGAGTCTGGGAGGGGTCTGGAGGGGGAAGGGATTGAACTAGGGTATACCTGGATAAAAATTGAGGCTTTATTCAAAAATAAAAAGAGAAACAACAAAAAAAGGTTTCATATTTGTATGTTGTGTTTTAATTAAAGTCTACTTTAAAATGGATTAAAAACTGGAAAAATGCTGTTTTGTATATGGTAAAAACAAATTCTGACAGAGTAATGGTATTTAACATTAAATCTTTATGTAATTTTATGTTTTACTGAAAAATTGATTAACTATGGCTGATGTCAAAGTGTTTATCTCATTTTTTTCTGAGTAACTCAAAGTTTTCTGTTGAAGTCTAACTCATTTTGAGTTTATACATTGTAGAATAGAGATAAGTGTCCAATTTCATTCTTCTGCATGTGTATTTACAGTTTTCTCAATATTGTTTGTTGTCATGTATTCTGGGCACTCTTGTCAAATATCAGTTGTGCATGAATACAAACATATAATTTGAAATATTTGTTTTATTTTATTGGTTTATATGTCTGTATTTATGCCAGTATAGATGAGCAGTTAATGCCCCAATTATATAACTAAGACAAAAAACTCAGTAGAAAAATAGACATAAGACAGGCAAAGGGAGCTAGAGAGATGTCTGAGCAGTTAAGGGTTCTTGCTGCTCTTGAAGAGGACTTGAGTTCTTTCCCAGCAAGCACATGGGGTGTCTCACAACCACTGTAACTTCAGCCCCAGTGGATTAGATGCCCTCTTTTAGCCTCCGAAGACATTTGTACTCATGTGCACATGTTCACATAGATAAACACATACACACACATACACGATTTAAAATACGTTTTAATGAATAGGAACTTTAATACACATTTCTTTAAAGAAAATATATAAATGGCCACCAGACAGATACAAGGATGGATGCTCATACCAAAGAACCAGTTATATGTGCATTATTACAACAACAAAACCACTAACGTTAGGACTTGAGATGTAGCTGAATGGAACAGAAGTTGTATAGCATGCACAAGATCCTGGATTAACAGTACTACCACCAAAAGAATGGAGGCTAAGTGTTGGTGAGGACGTGAGAAAAAAATGGAACTCTTCACTTAGTTGGTGATGACATAAAAAAGTTCAAGGCATTTGAAATGAAGCATAGGAGTTCCTCCAAAAATGGAGCTATTTATCATATATCCAGCAGCTCCACTTCTGTACAAATAACCTAAAAGAACTTAATCAGAGCAATATTCATACATCAAACTCATTATATTGTATACATTATTAGATATGTGCAGGTTTTGTATAGCAACTATACTTCAAGAAGCTGCTAAAACTAAAAGTGGTTAAAGTAGATCCATCAGTCACAATTGCCTAGGGTTTTTTAGTGATTAAGCGAGGTTTGTTGGTATGTCCATAAAATGGAAAAGAAGAAAAAAAAGAGACAATGCTCAAACTCTCCCAGGTCAATATACCCCAGTTGCCACCAGATCACAAGTAAAGCAGCAATATCTTTAGTGATTATTTGGGTTCTTGTGTCTTGGTTATTTCTTTTGGGGTTGAATAATATATTTTAAAAGATATGTGTTATCTCTTGTCCAGAATTTATAGGTGTTTTATATATAGGAACAATCTATTGCCTGAGCATCTCAGACAATATTGTCAGAAATATAGTGCAGTCCCATTACTATAGTTGGATAATATCCATATCCACATTTCCCCAGTCTCTTACATCCTCACTTGAGTTTCTGACTCAACTGCATCTAAAAGACATCTAATATATCCTGTTTCACATCTCCACTAGGATTCCCAGTACACATCTCAAATACATATTATGTTCAAGATAGATCATGCTTTCCTCCCATCCAACTATTACTTCTCTAGTCTTTTCCATTTCAATCCATTAGTGGAGTAACTACATACCTTCAAAAGGCAAAAATCCTCGAGTACATGAACTGGATTTGTGAAGCCCATTCCCTATGGAGGGATACCTTGCTCAGCCTTTATACAGGAGGGAGAGGCTTGGTCCTGCTTCAACTTAATATGCCAGACTTTATTGACTCCCCACTGGAGGACCTTACTCTCTGAGGAGTAGAAGGAGGTGGGGAGGGGGGAAGCTGAGGGATGAATGAAAGGAGTGGGAACTGTGGTTGGTATATAAAATGAAAAAAAAATGAAATAAAAATTTTAAAGGCAAAAATCTAGGTGTCCTGCCAAAATGTCTCATTGTCCATCACTTTGTTCTACCCATGAAAATCTATGTACTGAATTTCTTCCCTGTCTTTCATTCCCACTAGAACCCTTGTCCAAGGTCATATCAGTTTGTAGTCAGGTCTTTGATATAATCTTCTTTTGACCACCATTCTTATCTCTTTTGGCACATAGACTGAACATCCTTGTTTGTGTGCTTAGAATGAGACCATGAGTCCTGTTTTAAAAAGTGGACCAGCTGGAGAGATGTCTCAGTGGTTAAGAGCACTGACTACTGTTCTTCCGGAGGACCTGAGTTCAATTTCCCAGCATCCACATGGCAGCTCACAATGGTCTGTAATTCCAAGATCTGACACCCTTACACAGTTATACATGCAGGCAAAACACCAATTCACATAAAATAAAAATAAATAATTTTTTTTAAAGTGGACCAATGGCTCAAGTGCTGCTTAGTGGTGGAGTGCTTACTTAGCATGCTTCAAGAGTCTATTGTCAGCACTGCAAATGAACAAAATGAAGCATAAGACACCTTTATTTTAATAAAATGAGCTTCATGATTTGGGTGGCTCCAAATAAGGCCAGATGTGGTCCAGGGAGCTGTGCAAAGGGAAACAAGAGGCTTGTGTTTAGTATGGATGCAGAAGAAGCAATGAAAACATTTGATGGATTACAGCTATTCACTTGCCTTGTTTTATCTAGTTGGTGCATTTCTACTCATATAGTTAAAAAGGCATTGGTGTTTCTAACTGGTCAAGTTGGATTTCTGCTTTTCTCTAATATAGGCATTTACAAGACATGGATCAAGTTTTTGCTTGTGATTGCAGTGTTAGAACGTCTGATGATCTGTCAGGCTCTGTCCGCTTGAGGATGCTTCAGGCTTGCTGCTCCCCTTAAGTCACTTTAGCATCTCTCATCACTTGTTACAGTTTCAATGAAGGCTCCTTAACTGGAGAGCATGGGGCCTAATCCACTGCTATCGGGGTTTGAGGTTTCTTTTTCTAAAAGAACTAGAAATTTAGGACAATATATGAAGTGGTCTGATTTCCACAATTGACCTATAAAAATAAACGTAAAATAAATCAAACAAATACAAAGGCAGACATCATGCAGATGGGCTCAAACGCCTTTGCTGGCCCCTACTTTGCAGCTGGGCTTGGCCAGAGGTGACCTCAGTGCTGCTGGCCCCTCCAGATAGCCCATTTTCTGACTCTGCTCCAGGCTTTGTTGTTACAACAGCAGACATTGTTACCGCTTCCCAGGTCCCTACAATTTGTTATTTCAGAGCATTCTTTTTGAATTTTAGCTGCTTTTTCTGGAAATGTGGAAGGTTATTCTAATCAGGAAGAGTGTGTGACTCTGGAAAGGTAGGGTACTTCTGAAACACATTTTGTTCTCTTTCCCCAGGATCCCCCACTACATGGCTTGCTTATTAACATCCATGTTTCTGGTCACCCCTCCCCCGTGACGCCCTCGCTGCCTTCCCACATCTCACAATAAGCTACCTAAACTCAAACTGCTGTCTCGGAGCCCATTTCTGGCAGCAGAAAGCTGAGCCAACTGCCCAGTTTGCCTTTGGGTCCTTTGCCGTTTGCCGTTTCTGAGGTCTTCCCTCTGTTCACACGGTTTACTCCCTCACTTTGTTCTGAGCTCAGTAAATTAGTCACCCTTGCAGAGAGGTGACCCCAGACCACCCAAGCTTTCCAAGTCCCCCCACCCCTTTTCAGTGCTATCACTTGTATTTTCTCTGTGGATCTTTTCGTGATCTGGGCTTATTTTGTCCTGCGTTTCTTATCTGTCTGCCCTCAGTAACAGCTCTTTGGGAGCAGACACCCTGTCTGACTTCCTCACTCATGTCTGGAATGTGGGGCACCAAATGCACTATGGAGGGAAGATTATCTACAGTTATTGGACTTTGTGTTCAGTTCCTCAGTATTTCTTCCCTTATGTCTGTGTTCCTAATCTGACTTATCCTCAGGATGCCACAAAGTTGATGCAGTGGGCACAAAGGACACCATTCTGTGGGGGGGGGCACTCTTGTGACTCTATCAGATGGTAAATATATTTCAGTTGTGGATCGATTATTTGAGTCTTGGTGATACCTTTGTTTTGTGTGTGTCCATGGGTTTTTTTTTTCTCCTTTGTGTTTCAAAACAACTCCAATTTGCTTTGTTTTTTAATGCTCACTCTTCACACTGGCGTATTGACAGTCGAAGCTGGAAGTGCCATACCCAATTTCCTTCTCAGCCATTTTCTCCTGCAAATCACTGGGTGTCTCTCTTGCTGTTATTCTTCTGTCGCTGACATGTCTGATGCTGTCTATAGTATCCAGCCTTACACTGTGATATGGGCATGTCCCCCCTCCCAGTTAAAGTCATCTTGATCAGATCGGCAAGTCTCCAAGCAACCACATTCTTCCCTAGTGAGATGCACTCGATACTTAGCCAAAAGCCTATCATTCCAATATCTTAAGCTATCGTCCAAAAAACAAATCTGCACAGCTTCAACCCTTCTTTGCATCTCCAGCTGTGCTGGCTGAAGCCACCCCCACACCTAGCCACAAGGGACCCCTGACCTCTAAGCTAGCCCTACAGCGACCAACTTGTAGACAATCCTATTCCCCTTGGTTCAGATGAGACAATATCGGAATTTCTCAAAAGGAAATTTGCTAGGAAACCAAGTGAAAAACAAAACTAGAGAGGGAGAGAGAATACAAAAGCTTAAAAAATGATGCTTTATAGAGTCCAGTTTCTTATCCTGATATAACTATACTCTGGCTGAGACTGGCTTGGCTGGCACAGTTCACAAGGCACACAGGATATGAGAATATAATCCTTTAACCTTTTCACAAAAGAAGATGAGGCTGGAGAACTGCTCACAGAACGGCAGAATGAATCTTTGTGTGTCTGGACTATTTCGTTCTGCAGAGATGGTAGCCTAGAGCATGGAAAGGCTGATCCCAGCAATTCTGGGCAGTCAGGAAATCCTGTATCCTAGACCCAATACCATGCAAGCAAGCTTCCTGCAACATTGCTGACTGACACCCACCCCACCCCTAGTTCAGAAAGTGGTATTTCTTTTAGTGATTTCTTGAGGATTTTCGATATACAAGATTATTTTGTCTGTAAACAGAAGTGGTTTTCATCTTTCATTCTGATCTGGAGGCATTTTCTTCTATTTTGTTGCCTAACTACCCTGAGTAGAATGTCCAGTTTAGTGTTGAACTGAATTAGCCTGAGTGGATCTCTGCATCCTGTTCTTCACCCTAGTGGGAAGCATGCAGTCTCTCCACCAAGTATGAAGTTAGCTATGGCTTTTATGTGGATACAGGCTCAATCATGCTTTCAGTGACCCATGCTTTATTGAAAAGCTTAGCCATGCTTTCTTGCATTTTTTCTTTTGTTGAACTTTCAGTTTCCTTTACTTTTGCAGAATTCCTTCCCAAAACTCTATCTTGTCTTTATACTGCTAGAAACCCCGAGAGCAATGGCTTGATTTTTTTTGGCCTTTGCCCATTCAATAGACACTGAGTCTATGATGAGACAATGCTCTCCCAGGTTCGGATCTTGGGGATACAATACTGGATAAAATACTGTGCTGGCTTCTGGAGCTCAGTTATGGAGGGTGACTGTAGAAACATGTAAACAGTCAAGACAATTACAAAGAGAAGCAGAAGAAGAAAGATGCTGTAATAGCACATTGATATGGGTTAAATGTGTCCTCTGTGAGTTCATGTACTGAAGATGTAACCCCAGGATAACAACAATGAGAAGTGCTGTGAGACAAAGGGAATCCTTTTCTATATAGACGATGTTCAGCTAGCTGATAAGTAGACTTTAGGGAAAATTATTGTAGGAGAAGAAAAGTGTAAAGGACTTGAAGAAAAAGTAAGTCTGATGAGCATCTATTTTGGAAGGCAGCTCAGTGAGGCTGGCATAGCTGGAGGAAGGAGGAGAATGGAAAATGATGAGAACAAAGGCTGGCACTGATCTTACATTCAAGGGCACCAGAGTGGACTACATGTGATGGAAAGCCTCCGGAGGGTGTTAAATAGGGGCTGTTGTGATCCAAGTAAACAAATCCCTTTGACTGATAGATCTGTGCATATTTACTTCCAGGTTATGTGAAGAACAATGCTACTTGTCATTAGCTCAGAAATACAGGGTAGCTACAGGGAATCTGTCCAGTTCTGCAACCCTATCTCATACAGTGGCCAGAGGGATTCTTCTAAAGCACAAGTCACACTTTATTCTTCCTTTTTACAAATGGTTCTTTTTCTTTTTTGTGGCTGAACCCAGGGCCTTGTGTACCACAAGCCAATGCTCTGCCACTGTGCTGTGCCCCACCCTTTCTAAAAACCTCCACACACTGTTCCATTTATCAGTAAAGTATATGAAGTCTTGTCCATTTATTTATGATGCTGGAACAAAATAGCACAGATTGGGAAATTTATAATCAATAGATATGTACTTGGTTAACAGTTCTGGAGGCTGAGAAGTCTGATATTGCAGGATTTCTTATCACATCACAACATGGCAGAAAGCATCACATGACCAGAAACAACAAGTGTACAGAGAGTGAATAAGAGAAAGAAAGAGACAAAGAGATTGGAGAGAAAGGGGGACAAAGTCATCTTTTTTTGTCAGGAGTTCACTCCTGTGATAAACTTACTTCCTATCATGATCACAACATTACTCTAAACAAGAAGGTGACAGACTCATGACCTCTAAAGCACGTCTCAGTACTGTTGAACTGGGATTACATCTTGAGTGCAAGAACTTGGAGAGGACAAATTTAAACCAATTCAAAGGTGCTGGAGCACTGTCCTGTTTCTCCCTTCCTTACTATATGACCCTTGTTTACTCTCTTCCAGCTATACTTGTGCTGTTGGCTATTCCTGGGAAAAGCTAAGTATGCTGCCATGACAGGGCCTTTGCCTTGATTGTCTCTTTCTATGCAATGCTTTGATCCAACACTTTGCTCAAACACTGCTTTGTCAGAGAAACTTTCCCTGGCCAATATCATTCTCATATGACCTTGTTCACCACTTGCTGTGGGATGTCTTTCTGTACACTGTGAATACCATCGATTAATAACAGGACTGTTTTGGCCTATGGCAAGGCATCTTAGAGGCAGGCAGGAAATCCAAGCAGAGATAAAGGAGGAGGGAGGGTAGAGACAGAGAAAGATGCTATGCACTGCTATCAAGAAAGCAAGATGTAAAGTAAGTCAGGTAATGCCACCAAGCCATGTGGCAATACACAGATTAATAGAATTGGGTTGAATTAGGATGCAAGAACTAGTTAGCAATGAGTCTGAGCCATAGGCCAAACAGTTTGTAATTAATATGAGCCTTTATGTGATTATTTGGGGCTAACCAGCTGTGGGAATGCAGGTTCAGATCTTGGGCTGGATGGGCCAGGGAATTTCAACTACAATGCCTCTTGTTCTTATGCTTGCTCTACTCCAGACAAACAAGCTTACTTACTGTTTGTTACCTCTCAACACTAGCAAGACTTTTCTTCCCCCTGAGCCTATGCTACCACTCCCTTCCTCTAAACATAATGGCCTTCATCTCGACACAGTGCCACCAGGACAGACACTGAGAAACTGGACAAAAGGAAATGTAGGGAGTGAAAGTTGTCAGGCTGAAACTGGAGTTATTTTCTATGTCGAACAGTACATAGTGGGCTATAGAATTTTTTGTGGTTTTTGCTCTTTGTTACAAAGCATTTATTTTTTTAATTAAAAATGAATAGGCATTCACAACAGCAAGTTAAGAAAAACAGTCTTGAGGTTTCTTGAAAAGTTAAACAGAAATGTGACATAATCCAATAATTCTGCTCTTAGTTTTCTACTTATTAAGAGAAATAAAAAGTTGTCCAAAGACTTATGTACCAATGTCCATAATGCTATTATGCAATGCATGTACAAAGTGAAAAAAACCCTAAATTTCTATTAACAGATGAATAAAGTTTGGTTTGTTCATGCAACAGAGTATTATTCAGCTATAAAAATAATGACATATTGGTAATTGTTACAACATGGATGAACATTAAATAAAAGAAGCCAAATATGAAGATCCCACATGGTGTACTTCCATTTATGCACAGGCAAGTCTACAATAAATAAGACAGAAAGCTGATTAGTGGTAGCTAGGGGCTAAGGGAAGAGTAGGGGGAAGAGTATCCACTACAATGGTTATGAAACTTCTTTCTGGAGTGGTGATTATCTTCTAATATTAATAGTGGTGACGGGTGCACAACTTTGTGACTATCTAAAAACCACTGAGTCGTACACAAAGTAATGCTCTTTCATCTTACATACTTACTCTTAGTACTGTTTCTATGGCTTCATGCTGTCACCACAAGTGACATGCTAGCATTTGCTGCTAAGTCTGCATAGGCCTCAGTGGGCTAGGGGAAGAAGACTGTTATTCTTGCCCTTGAATTGTTGTCTCTTCATGCATTTTACAACTGTCTACAGAAGGCTGAATAGACATCAAATTTGGGATGATAAACACTAATTATAGTTTTCCCAGGAGATTAGCAGAAGCTGAGCCTCATCTTATGTTCACAATCCAGTGACATTACACACACACACACACACACACACACACACACACACACACATACAGGCTGATGAACCATCAACTCAGTGTGTAGAGAATCCTCTATGCCTCTGTACTCATGCTAACTTGGAATTAGTGGCATCTCTCATCCATCTGTTATTTTGGGAAAGGGTATGACTGACAGTTAAATATAGTAGAAAGTTTTTCCTTGCATATAATTTGGTAGCCCCCTTAGGAAAGTTTCCAAGAGTGTCTGTGTGTGTGCTGACTAGATTTATTTCAACTTGGCATAAGATAGAGTCACTAGAGAGGAGAGAGCCTCAGTTGAGAAAATGTCTCTGTAAGATTAGGCTGTAGGCAAGTCTGTAAGGAATTTTCTTAATTAATGATTAATGGGGGAGGGACCAGCCCATTGTGGGTGATGCCATGCCTAGATTGGTGGGTAGTCTTGGGTTTTATAAAAAAGCAGGCTGAACAATCCATGGGGAGAAGTACCCATCCATAGCCTCTGCATCAGTTCCTGTCTTGGTTTCCATCAGTTGATTATGATTCAAGATATGTAAGCCAAATATACACTTTGTCATCCAAGTTACTTCTGGTCATGATGTTTCATCACAATAATAATTTCCCTAACTAAAACATCATATTACATTCATGTCGTGGTAGAAAATATTAATATTACCTCATTCTACTCTAGAATGGGCACAAATCAGCAAGCTGTCATTTGACCACATTCTATTGGCTCATTTCCATAGTTGAACAGTCTTACTGTGAGGCCAAGCTTCCAAAGGGAAGCCTTATCTGGACAAATTGAACTATAGCATACAACTTGTCAAAGTCTTAGTCCTGGACCCTAGAGTTGACTTTATTTCTTGCCTACACTGACTTAGGATTACACTTGATATGTTTAAGAAGAAGCCAATGAATAATAAAACCTTGAGCAGGGAAGAGATTCCTAGTTAGTAATAGTTGAAAATGAATCAAGGTTGGCCACAATTCTTATCTGAGCCTCACACTGTCAGGTTTCCTAGTGTAGGGGAAACCAGAGAGAGGGGACTGGAACCCTAGGTGTGTTAATGATCTTCTAAAGGTATTGAAGAATTGAGCCCAATGGACCCAGATATTACCCTGAAGAATCCTGGCAGGATTTTTCTACATTATGTACAGAGCCCTAGGTTTAGTCCACAGCAGCACAAAACAAAGCAAAAGCTCTCTAGATTTTCCTGTTATATAGATTATATACAAAATAACAGCGTTTGTTTAACTGAGTAGGATCAAGGGAAGAAATTGCTCATGGGCAGAGGTGACTGATCCAGACTATAACTCCCTCAGGTTCTGCTCAGACACTTGACACTGAGAAGACAAATGTCTGTGCTGTGTCACACAGGTTGGAAAGCTCTGCTTTCCTGAAGGACATTTGCTCCTAAGAGCACCTTGGAGTATGATGCTAAACTGTTCTCTAGATATGTACATATTTGACTTGAGACATATTTATCTTGCAATCTAGAAATGTATCTTCTTGAATAACTGTGGCCCTGAAATTCATCTGTGATACATGCTTCCAACAATATCTTTACGCCAAACTTGTGGCCAAGTCCTACCTTGCAAAGGAAATTCTGAGGCACTTTAAGATCAGGGCATGAGCTGGATGTGGCACATTCTTGCAGCATCATCACTTGGAGGGTCCAGGCAGAAGGATCCAGAGTTCAAGTTAGCTCTGGCTACATAGTGAGTTCAAAGCCAGCCTAGACTATGGTGAGACCTTTTCCCAAGAGAAAATATTAAAAATTAAAATAAAAAGCAGGGAATGTAAAGTTTAGTTCTGCATCAGAACTTCAGATTGTCCTTGGGTCTTTGACTCAGATGTTCATCCATGAGAAAAGCATGCACTCAGGAGCACAGGCTCTTCAAATATGAAAATATACAGTGGAGGTTCAAGTTTTCAAGTTCTTCTCCTGAACTGACTCTTTGCAAAAAAGGAGAGACACAGTTTTATGTGACGAAAGATCTCCAGTGGTTAAAGGCAATGGTATTTTGAGAAATGTTCAGGCATGTGCTGCCTTTGACCTGTTGGCTAGCTATGTATGGCATCACTCAAATTAGAAGGGTGGACGTGCCATTTCAGATCTACTTAGGGTAATAGAAGGAACAGATGACTATTTTAAGGCATGCATTATTCTTTTTTTTCTATCACCTAAAATTCGTAATTATTTATTCTGACTGGATCTGGGGCCCTGACTTTAGATTTTCTTCTTTAAACCTGGTTTTCCATAGCTATTGTTCAGTTATAATGGAATACTACAGCAGCACCACCTGCAGGTCACAGTGAGGAAATGCATATTGACTGATTAAAATTCAAATCCGATTGCTAGACATCTGAATGGTTGAAAATCAAAAAGCAAGTGAAATGCCAAATAAAAGAAAATATAAAAACAGACCAATAGCTTCTATGGCCTTACAGAACCATCCTAAATTAAAAATTCTTCAGATAGGGCATGCATTCATTTTTCAAAATAGTTCTAATACTCTTGGTGCCTTGACTTTTGGGAGCCTCTGATCTGGTTGATCCTATAGACAAACCATCCCCCATACATGGATGACAAACCCTAAACTATCAAGGAGATAAGACAGGGTCAGGACTTGAATGATCTCTCTTCAGGTCTGTATCCTGTGTTGTAGACCTAAATCTGACTCATGCCAGCATTTTCAAAGACAAGCATCATCTCGACTATTGTTGCATCTGTGGGTTTTATTTTTCTCTAAAAATGTTATTTTCTAAATGAACACAAAGAACTCCCAGTCTGGTATGCAAGGAGCATAGAAATTGCCACTCCATCCTAACAAAGAAAAGGCTGAACAAGGGGGAAAATCAGCAACTCTTCTTATATCTGTGAGAGTGGTAAGGTCACAAGGCAAACTGCTGCCTCAAAAATTGGAGAGATGGAAAGGGATATATAAAACCACAATATTTCAGAGAAGAAGTCTGCCAATAGAAACCTGTGTCAGGACCAGTGAAAGAGTGGGAAGGCCTACACTGTAGTTGATGAATTGTCGGAGTCTCAGAATGGATGATATGAGAGTTAACATTTCTACAGAGGCCTCCATATTATTTTGTGAATTTTAGCAGCAGGAGCTCCACCAGGCTCTCAAAGGACACTCCCATCATGCTGGCAGCAAGAGTAGGAGAAGATGAACCACTTTGAAATATACTTCGTTCTTAAGGCTTGCCCACTGGAGAAACTGTTTTATGAGTCTAATCTGCTGGGAGTAGAAGAAAACACCCACCCTAGCCCCTTCTATTTACCTTTGACCCACTCAGGGCAGGGAAGAGCCATGAGCATCTCTTGAGTTCACGGGCCAGGGTCATAGTCTCATCTAGAGACTCAGAGCTAAGCACAGGACTGTAAAATGTTTCTTCCCCTCAGTCCTGTACCATTGCATCACTAAGGGCCTCTCTGCTACAGTTTCTTGTAGTTAGTATACCATGTCTACTTTTCAACAACAACAAAACTCACAGGGCAAAATAAAAGACACAAACACAAGCCAAAGCAACCAAGAAGGATCAAACCCAGATTCAGAAAGGGGCAGAAATGGATCATCAAACAAAGAAATTCAAGACTCCATAACTAATATGCTAAAGACACCAGTGGACAAAGCACAAAGCAATGCAAGACACGTGGATAATATAAGCAAGAGAGGAGGAGGCTCTATGAGATAATTTTAAAAATGCTAGAGATCAAAACCACTGAGACACAAATGAAGAATGACTTAGACAGGCTAATTATGAGAATAGATAAGCGGTCACAGGGTAGAGTGGGGGGTGTTTCTGAGTTCAGGACATGACAATTGAAACATCCAAAAGTTGAAGAGTAAGTGTAAGAAAGACTAAAACAAACAAACGTAGCACAGTATCCAAAAAGTGTGAGACAGTTACAAAAGAAACAATGTTGTGAAACAGGAATACCAAGAAGAGAATACAGACAGAGAGGGATAGGAGCAGAATTGGACACAATAGCAACTGACAATTTCTCTAAATTAATGTCAGACACCAAATTACAGATATAGAATTCTCAACAATAACAAGCAGAGTAAATGTGTAAATGCAAGAAACCTTGGACCAAACGATATTATATTCAAACTCAAAAAAAGTCAAAGATAAGTCAAAGTTTGAAAAGCCAAAAAGATTCCAAATATACATTTTGTACAGAGAAATAAAGATAAGAATTTTATCTGGATTCTCAGAATCCAGCAATGTAGGTTTCGGTCTCTGCATTCCTGTCAGCGCTTGCTGCTATCAGTGTATTTCACTGAACCACAATTTGCGTTGCTCTGCAGATTTAGACTATTATTTGTGTATCTGTGTGCCTTTCATACGGTGTCTTTGGCTAAAAAGATTGAACATTTTGATTTTGTTATTTTCTTACTGCTTAGTTCTGTGCCTATATATTCTACATAGGGAACTTTGTTAGATATATGGTTTGCAATTTTTTTCACTTGCAATTTGCTTTCTCATTATTTTAACAGTCTCTTGCATCTTGCAAAAGTTTTTAATTGTGATGAAGTTTTAATATTTTTCCTTTAGAAAAAAATATTTTCTATTTAATAATTTGGTGCAATGCCTAAAAACTCTTTATCTGCAATTTATAAATATTTTTCCCTGTGAGGTGTATGTGTGTGTTTGTGTGTCTGTAGGTTTGTATGCATGTTCATGCTTGTATGCCTATGGAGGACAGAGGTTGACTTAGAGTATCTTTCTTTATTGTTCTCCATCATATTTTTGAGACAGAGTCTCTCACTGGACCCCAAACTCATGAACTGGCTATATTGGCTGATGTGTAAGCTCTGAGGACCCCTCCGTGCCTGCTACTCCAAGTTAAAGATACATTGCCACACTGGGAATTTTCATGGGAGCTAGGGATTCAAACTCAGAGCATCATGTTTACACTACAAATTTGCCTTATGAACCATGTCCCCAGATTCCTCCATATATTCTTCTAACTTTAAAAATCTACATTTATTTCTGTACTCCATTTTGGGCCATCTCTTTCTATAAGATGTGGTGTTTAAAGTAAGGGTGCTGTTGCTGCTGGTGCTGGTTGTTTTTATTTAGTTTAGGTTTTTGTTTTGTTTGAAGTTTTTGTACATAGTAGGTATTCCTGTATCTTTTGTTGAAAGGATACTGGATTAGGCAGGGTTTCCTAGAAGAACAGAACTAAAAGAATGTATGCTTAAGAAAGATTTAGGACCAGGGAGTTGGCTTTCCATGCAGCCCTGACAACCATAGATCCCATATAAAACACCAGCTGCAGTAACATGAATCTGTAATGCCAGCACTCCAGCAAGACAGGAGGTAGAGATGCGAGACTCACCAGAAACTTACAGGCCAGCCATCTTGAAGCACACAAAGCAGTAGCAAAATTAAATAAATAAAAAAGCAAGTCTGCCTTAGCAAGGCAGATGGGAAGAACTGACTCCTGAAAACGTTCTCTGTCTTTCCACACTTGCACCATAGCACAGGCACTCCTGCCCCCTAGTCCACAGTAAACAGATAAAGAACTTACAAAGAACTTAGGCAGAAAGCCTTCTGGAAGAAAGACAAACACACAAACAATAAATAAATAAGATTTCCTAGAATAGCTGTGGGTTTCTCTCTAAACACTGCCTGTGTTCAGCAGCTTTATCTCTGGTGTCTTTCTTAGCTCTGACAAATGCTTTACCTTAAATAAGTAAGTTACTTCAGGCCTGTTTTTCTTAGTGTTAGCATGGTATATCTTTTTCTATCCCTTCTAATATATCTGTCTTTATATTTAAGGTATAGAAGAATATATTGTATTTTTTAAAAAGAATTCATGATTTTTTAAATGTTTTTAAGAACCCCATACTGCACAATGATTGTATCAGTTGGCATGCCAGTGCAGATGGGCAAATCTTACAAGGCCCCGCCCCTCATTGAAGAGCACAGGTAGTGGATGGCCGCAGAGAAAGGAAGAACCAGTCTTCTCCAGGGATGTGCCCTGTGATAGGCTATCTAATTTCAAAAGCCCTGGTTTTTATTTAGTTCTTGAGAATTTCATATATGAGGACTGTATTTTTTTATCAACTATATCAGACCCTGTATCATAGATTATTGTAACCATTTACATTTAAAGAGATTAATGTATAGTTTTATGTATAGTCATATTTGAGATAAGGTCTCACTATTTAGACCATATTGGCCTGGATCTCACAACACTCTGGCTGTTCCTGACTCCTGAGTGCTGGGATTGAACACTTGTACTACCCATGTCTGGCCCGTTTTTCACATTTTAATTGAGAAATTTATAATCTCTTATTTTTCTCTCCTCTTATCAGATCAAATATCCGTTGTTTTTTTTAAAAAAAAATATTATTTGTACTATAGTTTGCAATACCAATTTTTGACCAATCGTTTCAATACCACTTCACCAGTAGAATTTTATAGTAATTTTTCATTATTTACTCTCACCCTTATACCAGGGTTGCCCTTCATTTTATTTATCTATAAGCTACAATCTATCAATACATTGTTACTGTTATTACCTTCAAAAACACTAATTATCAGATGAGCTAAGAAAAAAAGTAAAATATTGTATTTTCATTTATTGTTTCTTTGTTTATGTGGCTGTTTAGATCCTGACCTTATTTAGTTTCATGCCGAAGAACTTTGGGTATTTCTTTTCAGGCAGACTCACTAGTGAGACAGCACATTCATTTTTTTTTTTTTTTTTTTTTTTTTTGCCGCAGAAAGCCTTTATTTCTCCTTAGCTTTTTTAAACATTTGAATTACATTAATTTATTTTACTTGTGTGAGTACATGTGTATGTGTGAGAGAGACAGAGACAAACAGACAGAGGTGGGAGCACCATGACACAAATTTAAGGGGAGGGGTTCTGTCCTTCCGCCATGTTTAAGCAGCAAACATTTTTAGCTGCTGAGCCTTTGCCTACCCCCAGATCATTTATTTCTGCGACAGGGTTTCACTATATAGCCCTGGCTGGCCTGGAACTCACCATGTAAACCAAACTGGTCTGGAGCTTCCTCAGAGGAGCCTCCTCCTGTAGCAAAAGGAAACAAATACAGAGACTCATAGCCAAAAAATATGCAGAGAGTACATATCGGAACACTACCCTAAATGGGATGTTCAAATCCTTCCCCTCAGGGACCAGAGAATTCTGGTAAAGAGGCAAAAAGAAGGAAAAGGCCAGAAAGAATGGAAGGCATCAGGGAAACGGGCTTTCTAGACACAACAGAGCTGACACACGCAGGAACTGGCAGCGTACGCAGGGTCTTTGGTCTAAGCCAAATGGGTTGCACTGCTAAGAAGGGAAGTAGACACACACACACCCATCTCTAACCCAGAAGCTATCTCCAATTGATCACTTGACAACTGATAGCAAAGGAAACATTACTTTTCTCCAACAGAATCTTACTGGGTATAAAAAACGACACTTAAGAGCAGGCCCGTGCCCAGCAGTAGATGGCCAACACAAAACCAATTCAAAACTATTTTTAGAGGTTTATTTTTTGTGTATCACAATGTTTTGTGGAGGTATTTTTTAAACTTACAGATCTTTTGCTTATATATTATGGTTTCTGATTTTGTTTTTATGGGTTTTCTTTGTGTATCATATCAACATCTGAATGTATTTCTTGTACTTTTTCTTTGGCTTTTTTTCTTTGTTTGTTTTGTATGATTCTGGTTTGTTTTTATTTTTACGTTAATTAATTATTATTAATTTTACATGCCATCTTGTATTCTAATGAGAGAGAGAAAGAAAGGAAATGGATTTGGGTGGGTGGGTAAATGTCGAGGATCTGGAAGGAGTTGGGGGAGGAAAGCCATGATCAGAATATAGTTTTTAAAAAAATCAATTTTTTAATGAAAAGAAAGAGAGAGAGAGAAAGAAAGAAAGAGAGAAAGAAAGAAAGAAAGAAAGAAAGAGAGAGAGAGAAAGAAAGAAAGAGAGAAAGAAAGAAAGACAGATAGATCCACTTTTTCATTCCCTACTGAGTGTTGGGATTAAGGGTGTGTACCACCAAACCTGGCTCTCCTTTACTATCCAAATTACTTTTACTTTTATATTTTACAATTTTTTAAAAAAACTTTATTTATTTATTTGCCTTGGTGTTTTGCCTGGAACTGGAACTACAGACAGTTGTTAGCTGCCATGTGGGTGCTGGATATCTCTGGAAGAACAGACGGTGCTCTTAACCACTGAGCCATCTCTCCAGCCCTATTTTACAATTTTTAAAATTAAAGACTAACCATCATTTTCTCCTCCTTCCAATTCCTCTCATATCCCCTACTTCTTTTCACAATTATTGTCTCTTTTCTTTAATTATTGTTACATATATATGCATATAAATGCTGATTCCGTTTAGTGATGCTTGTATTGATAAATGATTATAGGGCTGACCACACAATGATGTGGTCACACATATGAACTCACAGGGGCTGTGACTGTGTACATAAGACTTGTACAAGATCAACTCAGCCAAAATCTTGCCATGGATTAGGAGATCTTGAAGTGACACACTTGAGGAGCCATTGGCAGCTGATGGTTACTTTTCTCCAGAAATGCAGCACCTGAGAAGATACCCATGCTCCAGTTGGTGGTCCCACATCCATGCACATATAGGCAGCTCTAAATAAACTTGGTAGGTATTATATTTACAATGTATATAATGTATACATATTTACAATGTATATAACAGAAAAGGTAATCTATATCCAAATAACAAACTGTTTTAGAAATTGGTAAGAAAAAATTTAATTTAATCAAAATGTATAAAAACAAAATGTAATGAACATTTAAAGTTATTCTCAGTGGTAATCAAGGAAATTAAAATGAAAACAATATTGTGAAATACTGTGTGCATCAAATGGGCATAAATGAAAAGAATTATAATATCAGGTGTTGGAAAAGTATGTAGAAAATTTGTACATCAATATGGTGTTGTTTATAAAATAAATAAGAATAGCTATTTTGAGAAGTCATTTAGCAACACCCCTTAAAAGTCAGTATGCATCTAAAATTTGAACTTAGAATTTCATTCTATTTACATGCATACAAAGATGAGTAAAATTATTCTTTAGTTTGTATTTATAAATGTTTGAAAGCTAATGTTGAGCAAAATAGTAACATTAACCATAGTATAGTATTCTAAATAATGTTATATATTAAATACAAATAATGTGGAGGCTGAAGATAGAGTTCACTTGCAGAGTACTAGTATGGCATACTTAAGATTCTGGGATCAATCTTCACCACCACAAAACAAAACAAATAAAAAAACTCTCAAATAGATTAAAACTTGTGAAATATATGATTTTTAGGATGAATGTAGTAGAGCACACCTATAATCCCAACATGTAGTAGGCTGAAGAGAAGGATCAGCTGTTCAAGCTATCCTGGTATACATGAGACCCTGTCTGAAAAAATAAACACAACAACAGCCAAACAGAAATAAATAGCCAGGCATGGTGGCTCCTACCTGCAATCATAGTACTAGGGAGGCTAAGGCAAGAAGATTGCTATGTGTTCAAGGCTAGTTTCCAAAATGGCTAAGGACTCCATGTACCCACTCTATCACAAAAGCAATGAAATACACTGGGGAAGCCACGGATACTGGCTACATAAGATCTCTTAACTTAAAGGTAGAGTAAACAGAAATATGTGTATGAAAGAAAACAAACTTCTAAGTCTTCCTAGGAACCGGTGGCCTGTGGTCTTTTAATGTAAATCCAATCCCTGCTATCCCTTCTCTAGCTCAGTGGCATGGTAGCTACAAAAAGTTAGCAACCTCAACCAGTGAAGGCCAACCTATTTTGAAGTTTCCTTAAAACCCCCATGTCTGAAGCACAGAAAATATACCTTTTTATTTAACTGTCAGCTCCCTAGAAAAATCTTCAGTCCCAGGGTATTGCAGTTACTTGATTTAACTGAACTCAGCTCTGTGAACAAAGTCGTATCCCCATGGTTGTAACATAAAAATACCAATCTTCTGGTAATGGTGCTGCTGCCTGAGTCTATGATTTCAGTTGTGAGAAACACAACCCTGATCAAAAACTTAAAAGGAAAGCCTTTTAAATTAGATGGCCACAGGGAACTTTGGAAAAGTTCAACATATTCTTAAGGATTTAGAAGGCTCTCTATTCATCCAGAGGGACTCAGGGAAAAAAAAAAAAAAAAAAAAAAAAAAAAAAAAAAAAAAAAAAAAAAAAAAAAAACTCCATGCACTTAACTCTGGCTGGCCTTGGCAAGCAGAAAGTGAAAGCTAAGGTTGACTTGTTAATTACCTGTAATTTGAAGGCATGCCTTCATATACAGGTTTTCTTTATAAGCAGTCAAGGCATTTAAAGAAATCTGATTGATCATTAGATGACCATGAAATTATACTGACTGAAGTGGGATGTCTAATTTACTGGTTAATTGTCATCAATTTGACACAAATTTGGACAGAGCTGAGAAGGGAAATCTCAGCTAAGGAGTTGCTTTCATCAGATTGGCCTGTGGCTATGTCTGTGGGGAATTTTTTTAAATTGCTGAATAATGCAGGAGGGCTGAGACCCATGTGGATGGTGCCATCTTGGGTAGGTAGGCCTAGACTATATAAGAAAATTAACTGAACTTGAGCCTGTGAGCAAGCCAGTAAGCAGCATTCCTCCATGAGTCCTGCTTAAGTTCCTACCTCCCTCCGCAGGTTCCTTCTTGAGTTCCTTCCCTAACATCCCTTAGCAATGAACTATAATCTATAAGCTAAATAAACCTTTCTCTCTCCCGAGTTGCTTTTGCTCATGGAATTTGTCTTAGTCAATGTTCTATTGTTTTTAAAGAGATATCATGACCACAATAACTAATTTAAAGGAAGCATTTAATTGGGACTTGCTTACAGTTTCAGAGGGTTAGTTCAATTTCATTATTGTAGGAAGTGTGGCAGTATGTAGACATGATTCTGGAGAGATAGCTGAGAGTTCTACAACTGGATCCACAGGCAGTAGGAAGAAAGAGACACTGGATCTGGCTTGGGCTTTTGAAACTTCAAAGCCCACTGTCAGTGACAAACTTCCTCTAACAAGGCATACATACTCCTACAAGGCCACACCCCTAGATTCCTTCCAAATAGTGCCACTCCCTGATGACTAAGTGTTCAAATATAGGATCCTATGGGGGACATTCTTATTCAAACCTCCAGAGTATTTTATCAGGATTCAAACTAGAACATCTAGGAAATTAAGTTTTAAAATAAAAAGTTTAAAAGTCATAACCTTACTGGCTACAGAACACTGGGAATATAAAAGCTACAGAAGTAACATGGGATGGGAAATTCACTCAACACAACAGCTAAAAACAAATCTTCAATAGCAACGACAAACCTAACAACAGGAAAACAAACTCTGAAGGCAGATCTGATATCAGACTTGCTGTCAAATATGGTCAAAGGGAAATACAAACTGTCTCTGAAGAATTAAAATGACCAGCATGAATGGGCGTTTTTGTAAGTGGGGAGATCATAAGAATGGGTATGAATCTGAGAGGCCTGATAACTGAGTGTGATGGGGTGAATGATGTAAAATCACCAAACAATAAATATATATATATATAAAGAATTAATTGACTATTGAAGAATAATTCCTCACCAAACAAATGAAGACATAGAGATGATTTGAAAAACAAACCAAACAAAGATTGTGGATTTGAAAATTTAAAGACATGAATAATTCTCTAAAGGAACAGAATAGCATGTTTGAGTGAGCACTGACATTCTTTAGTCTTGGAAACAAAGAGAAAAGGGGAAGAAACTCAAAATAGCTTAAGAGATCTGCAGGACAGCATCAAACATGACAACATGTACATATTGAAAGTCCCAGGAGTAAATAAAAAAGAGAAAGGATTAAAAAAATTGAAAAAAATAATTTTCCACCAATTTACAATGGATGCCAAGAAACTCAGAGATTCAAACAAAGGTATACCATAGTCAATCATAAAAGAGAAATGTTTGCATGTATGCATGTGAGAATGTAGCAGTATCTGTGTGTGTGTGTGTGTGTGTGTGTGTGTGTGTGTAGATATGAGTGTATGTACATGTGTACATGAGTACATGTGAAGGCCACAGGTTGATGATGGGTGACTTCCTCAATTTCTCTTCATAATCAAAACAGAATTTTGGTACAGCCAAAAGAGAAGTGATTTATTATATATAAGGGAGTCCCTGACTTTTCATCACAGAGAAATTCAAGGGACATGTAATAATATATTTAATATGTTGCAAAATCCATAAACTAAAAGTCCATATCTAGCAAAATTATATCTCAAAATAAGAGATAAAAATATCTCCAGATTAAACAAAGACTGAAAGAATTCATTGCCAGCAGAACTGTATTAGAAGAAATTCCAAAAGGAGTCCTTTAAACTGAAAAGAAAGCAAATTGGATGGTAACTTGGCTCTATACATAGAAATGAAAAGCACTAGTAATTGCATAGATAAATATGAAAGTGGTATGAAATATAATTTTACTCCTTTTTTTCTTAACTTATTCAAATAATGTATGCAGTGAGACATAGTGACTCATGCCTATAGTCCCCTTCCTTGGAGGATTAGGTAGAAGGGTTCTTTGAGACCAGGAGTGTGATCTCAGAAAATCAAACCAGGACTAGCAGCTCATTGTCTCTTCCTGGTGCCTGCAGATCAAGATGTGGAATTCTCAGCTCTTTCTCTAACTCATGTCTATAGGAAAAGGAGCAAGCTGAGGAAGGACAAACACAAGAATCTATAATTTGAAGAGAAAAGGAAAACCAGAAAGTAGAATGAAGCTAACTAAACCCAGTGTTCAAGGAAATAAACAGATCAAGAACTAGAATAAAGAAAGTGGTGAATTAGGCCAGATCACACCAGCTAAGGTTTCAACTTGTGAAAAGGAATCAAAGAAAAGCTTAGAGTCAGATGTGGTGGTATATACCTTTTAATCCCAGCATTCCAGAGGCAATGGCAGGTAGATCTCAGTCAAGCCTGGTCTATAGATAGAGTTTAAGGACAGCCAAGCATCGGCAGTGAAGAAAACCATCAAAAACAGAACGCTGGTAAAGATGTCATTGAATGGGGGTGGTAATGTTCCAGCTCCAGCAAGCAGCGGAAACTGGCAGTTTCAGTCACATGGTTCTGCCTTTACAATCAAGGATATGAGAAAGGGGGTGTGGAATCTCCCTCCATGACTAAGAAAAGGCACCGGGAGGCCACATGTATGTCAGTGGTGACCCTGCATGGAGGTTATTGTGTGGAGTTCTGAAGATGAAGTTTGGAATTTCTTGAAGACCACAAGATGTTGGAGATGCCAGAGTCATAGGATACCTGTGGGGGAAAGCTGCTAACACATAGGGGAACCAGTCCAAGAAAAAGAAGTGTGTTGCAGTCAACAAAACTGAAAGGAGTTGGAGATTTAAAGATTACTTTGATATCAAACATGGAGATGCAGAGTTTGAAGTTTGCCTAGCTAATTTTTGTTCTTGCTTTGCTCTGGTATTTTCTCACTGTGCTCTCTGGAATGGTAATGTATATCTTGTGCCATTTATGTTGGAAGTATATGATCTGCTTTTTTATTTTGATTTTAGATAAATTTTGCATTATGATACAGCTATAAGCCTATGGGAGCCAGGGAGTGGAATGTGGTGGTTTAAAAAAGTGCTTCTATAAGCTCATAGAGAGTGGCACTGTTGAGAGGTGTGGCCTTGTTGGAGTATGTGTGGCATTTTGGGAAGAAGTATGTCACTAAGGGTAGGCTTTGAAGTTTCAGATGTTCAAGTTATACCCAGTATGGTATACAGTCTCCTTCTGCTGCCTCCAGATCCAGATGTAGAGCTCTCAGCTCCTTCTCCAGCACCAGGTCTGCCTGCATTCCACCATGCTTTCTGCCATGATGATAATGAACTAAACCTCTGAACTATATGCCAGCTCCAATTAAATATTTTTTATTTTTATTTATAAAATAAAGTCTTTTTTTATCCATGTATCCCCTTGCCCCCTCCCTTCCCCCTCCCAACCCCTCCCAGTCAGCCTTCAGCCTCCCTCCTCCCCATCCCCCATCCCCTCTCCAGAAAGGGCAAGAGGTCCCAAGGTGGATCAGCTCAGCATCCACTCCAGGCAGGTCCATTTCCTCATCCTAATATCAAGACTGGGTTAGGTGTTCCTCTGGAGGGAATAGGCTCCAAGGTGCCAGTCCATGCACAGAAACACAGTTTGATCCCTCCCCTGGAGGCTCCACATACTGTCCATGCCAGTATCCAGTTGCCTATCCTTGGAAGGCCTAGCCCCTTCTCTTGATGATTTCCCGGTGGCTATTCTTGATTCAGTGAGCTCCCCAGAATTCCAGCCTGCCCTCACTGTGGGAATTTTCCTCATATTCCTCATCTCCTTGCTCACATAGACTGTCGTCCCCTACTCTCAGCTGGACCAGGAGCTCAACCCAGTGCTCAGCCATGTATCTCTGCCTCCAACTCTATTCATTGTTGAATGTAGGTTCTGTGATGACACTTAGGGTTTGATTATAGGGAAAGTCCTGTCTAGGCAACACTTTCACTATTGGTTGGAGACCTAGCCAGGGACATCCTGTGGGTTTGTGGAGGTTTCCCTAGCACTTGGCCTTCTTTCCATGGTCATCATGTCTCATCAACAATAAACGAGAAAAGGAGTTTAAGACCAACCTAGAAAGATCATGAGATTCCTTCTTTAAAACCGAATGTATATGGGACAAGAGAGATGGCTCAGTGTTAAGAACACTGTTTTTTCCAGTGTACCTGAGCTTGGTTCCTAGCACTCACATCACCCACATGGAGGCTCACAACTCCAGTTCCTGAGATTGGATGCCCTCCTTTGACCTCTCCATACATAAGGCACATGTGTGGTGCATATAAATACATACAGGAAAAATCTCACATTAAAATAAATCTTTGTAAAAATTGACTAACAAAACAAAGAATCCTAATGATATACTGGAAAATACACAATTAATATGAATGAAAGTAGTAGAAAAAGAACAAAGAGAAAGCATATAGAAATGGCAAAATGCCCTGAGTATGGTAGTACAGGCCTGTAATCCAATAAGCACTCAGATGGCACAACAGTGGGATCACTATGAATTTGCAGCCAGTATAAACTACACAGTGAGTTCAAAATTAGCCTGGTTTACATAAAAAGATCCTGTCATATACACACTTTTAAAAAGGCTTGATATGAAAAATAGCAGTATACCTTAACTGTAGAGCAGAATAAATCTCTCATCAAGCATGATGGACTATCTAAGTGCTATCATGGCATGCTCCCCAACTTGCCTCCCATGAGTACTCTGAGCTCTTATTTTGTGGGAAGAGAGAAAGAATATGGATCAAGTCCAGTTTTGAGTGAGCCTAGAGAAAGAACTTTAGCATAAAGAATGGAAAATAATAAAATGCCCCTCACATTGTCTTCGTTTCTAGAATTCTAGATTTATGGACACTGAAGAATGTTGAGGCTGCAGAGAGAACCCACAATTCTATAAGTATTTTTGTTCAGTCAAACCACCCTTCTTGGTTTATGTTCCTTAGGAATGAACAAGGTTTCTCTGTGGGCCTCAGTGGGCACAATACCTACACAAGTTTAAATCAGACAAAAATATCAGCACTATAGGTCTATAGGTCAAAGGTTATGTGACTTTGTTGGTGTCCCAGTCCTTCTGCTGGAAGCCTGGCCTGGTCACAGAAAATGGCCAGCTCAGGCTATGTATCTACTATTGTTATGAGTCTTAGCTGGGGTCATTCTTGTAGACTCCTGGGATGTTCCCTTGTACCAGGTTTCTACCTAGCCCTGAAATGACATCCAGTCACCTCTTTCAGTAACCTCCCAACCTGACCCCCCAGGTTTCCGGTTCCCATCTTCACCCACTCCCAATCCACTCAGGAAATCTCTTCTATTTTCCCTTTATGGTAGATACATGCCCCCCCACCCACACACACATTGAACCCTTCTTGTAACCTAGCCTCTCTGGGTCTGTAGGTTGTAGCATGGTTATTATTCTTTACAGATAATATTCACTTATAAGTGAGTACATAGCATGTTTGTCTTTCAGGTCTGGGTTACCTCACTCAGGATGATTTTTTTCTAGTATTATCCATTTGCCTTAGAATTTTATGGTGTCATATTTTTTAACAGCTGGCCCAGCCTATGGAATGTGCTGGGGTAAAGTGATACAGAGACTGCAAATGACCAACCAATGACTGGCTCAGCCTGAGACCCATGAGACTTTTGTAAGAATGAGCCAACCTCTGACACTGCCTGCAGGGCAAGGACCTAGAGGCTAAATGGCCCAGAGATCTAGGATAGAACCAAACACAACTGAAACAACAAAAGGCCAATGAAATGATGCCTAACAATATTCTGCTCTATTCATAAATTGGTGCCTAGTCCAATTGTCATCAGAGAGGCTTCATCCAGCAACTGGTGGAAACAGATGCAGACCCACAGCCAAACATTAGGCCCAGCTCCGAGAATCCTGCAGAAGAAAGGGAGGAAGGATTGTAGGAGCCAAAGGGATCAAAGACATCGCAAAAAAAACCACAAAGAATCACCTAACCTGGGCTCACAGAGGCTCACAGAGACTGGGCTGGCAACCAGGGAGCCTGCATGGGATTGGCCTACGCACCCTGCATATATGTTACAGTTGTGTAGCTTGGTCCTTTTGTGCGACGCCTAACAGAGTTGAAAGACTGTTTCTGACTCTTTTACTGGCTTTTGGGACCCTACTCCTCATACTGGGTCACCTTGTCCAGCCTTAATATGTGGGGAAATGCTTAGTCTTACTGCAACTTGATCCGCCATGTTTTGTCAATATTCATGGGAGGCCTGTCCTCTTCTAAAGAGAAACTGAGGAGGAGTAGATTGGACAGAAGGGGAGGCAGATTGAAGGTGCTAAAGGGGGGACTGGGAGGAGAAGAGGAAGGGAAAGCTGTGGGTGGGATGTAAAACTAGTTAACTAATTTTTAAAAATCTCAGTACTGAGCTGGTGAAATAGACACCAAGCCCCACTTCTAACCAAGATGCCTTCTGGTAAAGGAAAATCAGATTTCTCCAATGGAGTGTCACTGGATATATCAACCACACTCTAGGGCAGGAACCACACCCAGGAGGAGTTGGCCAACATAAATGGACTCCATCAATGCTTGTTTGTCTGTTTTTGAGCACATTTTCTTTTGTTTGGATATTTTTGTTATTGGAATTTGTTGTCTATTTTGATTTTATTTTCTGGTTTTGGTTATGTTTCTTGTTTTTTTCTTTTGAGAGAACATAAAGTTAGATAAGGAGGTGGGAAGCAGCTGGGAGAAGGGCAAGAACATGATCAAAATATATTATATTAAAAAGTAAAGATAAATAAGCAAGGCAAATAAAATTAAAATAAAACAATAAAAAAATGTAAAGGAATTAACAGAGCTTCTCTGTGGACCCCCACAAAATAATAAGCCTTTCATAAAGTTAGAAAAGATTTGCTCTGATTGCCATTTTGAATGACTACCAACTGTTTGCACATTATTTAAGTGATCATTTCCAAAAGTGTTTCAGGCATAGCCTATGGCCAGAGGATGAGTTCCAAAAGAGAGCACAGTGGCTTGCTAGTGTAGCATAATAGTAGTGATATTTGTAAGCTTTCTCAGGGTGGGTGACCATGGCCTTCTAGTAGAACAATAGTTCTGTCTTACAGTTCTTTGAGTGTTTGGGAGCAATTTGGGCAAGAAGTCAACTCTATCTTTACTATGTAAGCATCTGTCTGATACCAAACTCTAACCATGTCAAACAGCTCCTCCTTGGGACCAAAATATCTCAAAAGAAGAGGGATTTGCAACCAAATGATCTGCAACACTAAGAAAGAGCTCATTCCTTCATGTTGGGGACTATCTAGTGCCTTCTTTGAATGTCTTAAGTTGTCCTGAAGTGAGGAATTTTTTGATGGTACTAGTAATTGAACCTAAGATGAGAAGCAAGTGTTGTACTATCGCGGTAAAAACTCGCCCTGAGATATGTTTTAAACAGGGTTTATTTGGAGAAAATAGCTTACAAAATAGAGCCGGTTTTAGGAGAAGATGACAGGATGAGGTTGCAGCGCGCCGGAGCCTTTTTAAGGAAGTTTTTTTAACTTTATTTATTTATTTGCCTTGGTAAACACCTGGAACTGGAACTACAGACAGTTGTTAGCTGCCATGTGGGTGCTGGGAAGATTTTTTATTTTTACGCCGTATGTCTGAACTCCCGGGCAGCTGGAGCGAACTGCGCACTCGGTCGGGGAACTCTCGTGAGAGAATGACGACTTCCTGTCCTGGTCCCCTCCCTCGAAGGCCTACTTCCGGAATCCTTTTCAGTTAACCACGCCCCGCTCGATCGTTCACATATATAGTTCCTGATTTCCCGCTACATTGTACCATTGAGCTATAGTTGTAACTCAGTGGAATCCTTATTCTTGCCCTGTTAAGATTTTTCTTTGCTTGTTTATTCATTTGTTTATTCATTTATTGGGTGTGTATGCAGACCTCATACTTGCCACAGCCTATGTAGAGAAGGTCAGAGGACAGCCTGAACAAATCACTTCTCTTCTTCCACACAAGTGTTTTTATCAAATCAGGTTATCAGGTTTAACAGCAAAGCCCCTTTCCCTATTGGGCCATCCTGCCAGGCTCCTCTGGAGCATCTGTTGACTGTAGTTTGTTTCCTAGAAAAAATAAGTGCAAGTGTAAAAGTATTGCCTGTATGGAAAAGCCACCTTGGTTGTTTAGATTATAGAAAAAGCCTATAAATCAAGGTCAGTGTCAAGCCTATATAGTCTAACCAAACTAAAAGTATTCAAATCCCTTCCAGATAGCTTCAGAAGCTGATTGGTAGGCTCATCCTTAGAAAAAGAATTTGGGGTGTCAAGGTATACAATTTGGTTAGCGCAAAGCTGGCAGAGACAATCTTAGAATTTTCCAGACTGAAGACCTTTGTAGAGTGATATTTGGCAAGTAAAGTAGAATGTTATCCAGCTTCTCTCTTTCCTCTTGGTCCAAGAAGGCTAGAAAAGTCCATTTGGGGCTATGGAAAGAGCCATAGGGCAGCTCCAATTATCAAAATTGCCCAAAGTATCTGCTTCATTTGCTCCTTTAGTGAAGGCTGTAATTGGTTCCTTCAAAAAGCCAGGCAATGGATGAGTGACAGCTATAGTCAAATTCCAAGAACCAGAGCTGGACGGGCATATAGAAGCCCTGAGCTAATTTTATCTCTGTGTGCCTCATTTTTCATCTGTAAAATGGAAAATTTAATAATACCTATTTCTCAGCACTCTTGTGAGAATTAAATAAAAGGAGGTAATTCTTAGCCCAGTGGCTGGCACGTAATGGGTAGTCAATAATGGAAGATATTGCTGTGGCTCCTATTAAATCATAGTTTCCAGGAGTGATAAGGGCCAATAAACAAATGCCAAGGGTCCTAAAATCCAAACAAGATACAATTATCGTATCCAAAGAGTAAGGAAAAAGAAGGAAATGAGAGGCAAAGTCAAAATAGAAGATGGGTGGAAGTGAGAGAAAATAAGAGCTAATGTACAAATATCACCAATATTGGCTGCTGGCCAAATGTTCTATGAGTAATTTAAGCTGATTTCAAGAGACAGTATTGTCAAAGATAAATGGAAGGTTATTCTCTACTTGCCACTCTCTCGTGTTCCCAAATGTCTTTTAGGTCCAGTTTTATGAATAACACTCGGAGTTGGCTTAGGTTAATGCCAAGAGTCTGGAGTTAATTAAAACAGAAAATGTTTTCTTATATTTACTATGCTAAAGCCATAGTTTGATTTTCCTTCGCATTTTAGTTTTACAATTGAAATTAGTAAGTAATGGGAAGGACAAGAGAAACCGAAATTGTAAGATATTATTTGTATGTTTGTTGATTTATTAAGTTTCTATTGCAGAGAAGAATTGTTACCTATCCATCAATAGAGATGAAGAAGTGCTTCAGTAACAAGTAAGCCTCAAGTTAGTGTTTAGAACCAAAGCATTTATTTCTTGCTAGTGTCCACTCCAAGCTGGTTAAAACTCAATCTGTTTTCTATAGTTGTACACTATGAAAGAAAAATAAATTGACTGAAAGTCCACCCAGAAATGACCTTGTGTCATTTCGGCTCCTTTTTTTCATGAGCCACAGCAAGTCACATGGACATATCTAATATTAAAGGGTATAGAGAAAAACCATGTGTGAAGGAGGAAAGTCAATGGCAACTGGTAAATTTAAGATCACTATGCTCTCCTAGTGATACTAGGGATATTGTACATCAGAGTATGCCTTATCAAAAAATCTCTGATCCTTGTTTTCATCTAGGTAGTTCTAGGATCCTTGTTAGGCTGGGTCTTTGACTAGTATACAAAATCATTAAAAACATGTACACTGTCTCATATGTCTGCCAAGATCAAAATCATTAGGCATGCATACAACAGTGTTATGGGCTTAACTAGTAAAAGGTAGTATACAAAATGTTAAACAAGCTAGAAAATCTAGGGAAAACATCAAGATAGAAGTGAGGAATGGATTTGCTGAAGGAGGCAGAGGCAGGAGGATCATGAGTTCGAGGCCAGCCTGGGCTACACATTAAAAAAAAAGAAATGAGGAATGAAGACTATCCAACCCATAACCATTCCTGTATGTAGCCACATTAATTTTCAGAATAACAGTTGTATATAAAACAGGACACAGTACTTAGGATATCTAGACAGAATAATTGCAAGTCTGAGGCTAACTTGAAGTACATAGTTTGTTTGAGGCCAGTTCAGGGTACATAGCAAGATCCTGTCTCAAAGAGTGAATTTAAAAAAATCCCATGAAAACCCATACATGCTTATAATAATAGAAGTTGGAGGCAGAGCTAAAAAAATCTCAAGTGTGAGGATGGGCTAGGTTACCTAGTCAGACTTTCAGAGGGGGAAAACACAACATATCAAAATGCAGAGAACAAAAAAAAAGAACAGTTACATGGAAGATTAAGCTACCTTGTGATATAGCTGTAAAATCTCTTAATTCTTTTAGTTGGAAAGGAAACATAAGGTACTTCTTTAGGAGAGGGCAAATTATTGACTATTGCATGTGCATAGTCAGCAAAACCCCACTAACAGTACTTACAACCAATTATTATGGATTCTTCAGAAAAATAAAATAAAGTACACAGATTCCTATTAAACTGATCTGCTCTTTCCAGAGGCACAGGTATGATCCAACATATGCAAATAAATTAAGGTAATTATAGAACATAAATGGATTCAAGGATAGAGGCTACATGATTATCTCACTAGAGGTAGAAAAGGATTTTGACAAAAGCCAAAAATCTTTCATGATAAAAGTCCTGTAAAAACAAAGAATTAAAGGAACATATATCAACATAATAAATATTGCATATAACAAACATATCTAACATACTATATGGGAGAAAAATTAAAACATTTTCATTAAAAATCAAGAACAAGACAAGTGTTTTTACTGTATCAACTCTTATTCAGCATAATATTTGAAGTATAAGTCACAGTAGAAGGAAATAAAAGGATACAAATAGAAAAGAAAGAAGTCCAGCTATCTTTATTTGCCTATGATATAATTATATAATATATATGTGTATACATGTATAAAAGACTTTAAAGACACAACTGGAAAACTCTTAGAGTTGATAAACACTTCTGTGGAGCTGGCAGGACACAGAACTAATATAAAATATTAACAGTCATCCTATATACCAATAATCAACATGCTAAGAAAGAAATCAGAAAAATAATCCCATTCACAATTGTTTCTTCACCATGGGAATACCAAAATATGCATGCAACTATTGTTTACTAGTTAAACTTGAGACCTGCTCAACAAGTACTGTGCCTAGTACTGGAAACCTATCCAACAACCTCGGAATAGTGAAGTCAGGGATCTTGGAGGAGAACATACAACCACCACTTTATTAAACATACATTATTCCTAATTGCATTCTAAATCTTAATTCTTATACTCATATATAAGTATAATTTCAACTTTTCAATGAAGAAACTTCTCTTTGAAACAGAGACCATTACAGAAAAACACAACATATCAAAATGCAGAGAACAAGAGTTTGCATGGTACCCTGTCTCAGCTGATACATCTACAGCACAGTTTTTCCACCTTAGTCTTTGAGATAATTACAAAATAAGGACAAAAAGATTGAAAGAGCAAGAGAGAAAACAAGAAGTTTGCTGTGAGATTGTGTTTCAGAGAAGATACACACATGAAGTCTCACCAACATGGCTACCTACACAATGATGACACCAGTGGATATGCTAAGATGGAAGAAGGAACTCTTATGGAGCCTCACCCCTAGACAAAGAACTATGGTAAATGGAGGAATGCTGAGAGTGGGAAAAATTTTGTTCCTGAAGAATAAGCTCACAATTGGTCACTTGATACTAATGGTCAGCCATGAGATTATGTATATACAGGTAAAATTTTATAGACTTAGCAGATTGTGTATATATTTTTAGGTGTGTGGACATATATATACATATATATACAACTTTTTTTAAAAAAAAAAGAGGCCATAAATTTTAAAGATGTAAAGGGGGTACATGAGTGGAACTGAAGGGAAAAAGGGAAGAACAGAAATAATATGACATAAAAAATAAAAATATAAAGCACTGAAGAACATAGGGATAAACATAAGCAAAGAAGGGAAAGATCCCTACAGTGAAAACTTTACAACACTAAAGAAAAAGCTCATGCCCAGATGGTTTCAGAGCAGAATTCTACCAGACATTCAAAGAAAAACTAATACCAATACTCAACAAACTGTCCCATACAGCGGAAACTGAAGGAATGCTGCCAAACTCTTTTTAGGAGGCCACAATAACCCTGATACCCAAGCCACTCAAAGATGCAGCTAAGAAAGAGAACTATAGACCAATCTCCCTCATTTAAATTGATGCAAAAATACTCAACAAAATTCTGGCAAACAGATTACAACAACATATAAAAAAGTCATCCACCATGATCAAGTAGGTTTCATCCCACAAATGCAGGGATGGCTCAACATACAAAAAGAAAGTGGGAAATGCCCTCCAACGCATTGGCACAGGTGACCACTTCCTAAATATAACACCAGTAGCACAGACACTAAGAACAACAATTAATAAATGGGACCTCCTGAAATTGAGAAGCTTCTGTAAGGCCAAGGACACAGTCAATAGGACAAAACGACAGCCTACAGAATGGGAGCAAATTTCACCAACCCTACAAGTGACAGAGGACTGATCTCTGAAATATAGAGAGAACTCAAGAAACTAGAGCCCAAACCCTAAATAACCCAATTTAAAAATGCAGTTCAGAACTAAAAAAGGAATTCTCAGCAGAAGAATTACAACTGGCTGAAAGGCATTTAAAAAATGCTTAACATCTTTAGCCATCAGAGAAATGCAAATCAAAACAACTTTGAGATACCACCTTATACATGTCAGAATGGCTAAGATTAAAAACACAGATGACAGCCTATGCTGGAGAAGTTGTGGAGCAAGGGGAACACTCCTCCATTGTTGGTGGGAGTGTAAGCTTGTTCAGCCACTCTGGAATGCAGTATGGTGGTTCCTCAGAAAACTGGGAATCAATCTCCCCAAGGATCCAGCAATAGCACTATTTGGCATATACCCTAAAGATGCACATTCACACCCCAAAAGCCTTAGCTCAACTATGTTCATAACAGCACTATTTGTAATAGCAAGAACATGGAAACAACCTAAATGCCCCTCAACTGAGAAATTGATTAACAAATTGTGGTACATCTACACAATGGAGTACTACTCAGCAGTAAGAAAAAATGATATCCTAAAATTTGCAGGCAAATGGATAGATTTGGAGAATATCCTCCTGAGCGAGGTTTCACAAACCCAGAAGGATAAGCAAGGGATGTACTCACTCATTAGTGGACTTTAAGCAAAAACATTCTTATTTTATTGAAAGATGATGGGTGAATAAAGTCATTTAACACACACAAAAAAAAGAAAGAAAGAAAAGAAAAAAGAAAAAAAGAAAACCCTTCTGGTCTGACTGTAGAAGGGTTGCTTAGCAGGAATTTGTGGTGACCATAGTGCATCCGGGGGCATTAGTTGTGACCTAGTGTGCTTTCTTCATCTGTAGCTGAGCCTAACCTGACTTGAGGACCTTTAGAATTTATTTTTTTTTATGTTTCATGTATTTTAGAGAAGAGAGAAGTTTATATATATATATATATATATATATATATATATATATATATATATATATATATCCTGGAAGTTTTGCTTTTGCTTTTTTTATATAAAGTTTGATAATGATTTTCAAAAAACAATAAAAAACAAAAAATAGATTGGTAAAAAAAATTAAATAAGTAGAAATGAGTGAAACCAAAACAAAAATCCTAGCAGTGGAAATAGCTAGGTGACCGAGGGCTCCAGGGAACTTCATCACAGAGGACTAGGCCTTGTAGTACACCCGAGAGTTGAGAGCAGAGCAAGATGGGCTTCTTCTTCTTCCTGAGCCTTTCTAGATGTGTTTTTTTTTTTTTGCATTTTCTGCTTTTGCTGGCCTTGTTTTTACATGGTTTTCCTGTTTTGCTTTTCTGGCTCTCCATTTTCTATACAGTGACAGTGTTTCAAGGTGGAGCTCAGAAAAGAAAAACTAACAGGGATGGGCTTCAGTGATACATAATCAGCTTCTCAAAAACTAATGGAGAAGAAAAGGTAAAATAAACAAAATTATTTGTGGAACATCATTAAAAAACCCACTAAAGAACAAATGTGAAGACCGTACTTGTTCATATTTTGGAAGAATTATTACTATAAAAATAACTATATTGACAAAAGCAGCCTACATACTCAATGCAGCATCCATCAGAATTTCAATGCCTATTTTTAGTTTGTTGAGGAACCTTCATACTGATTTCCATAGTAGCTGAACTAATTAACATTTCAACTAGCAGGATATAAGGATTCCTTTTTGTCTACATCCTGATCAACAATTTCTGTTTTCTTAATGACTGCTTTTCTGACTGGATGAAACAGAACTTCACTGTAGTTTTAATTTGCATGTCTCTCAGGGTTAATGAGGTTGAACATTTTCTATATGGTTACTGGTCATTTATAGTTCATCTTATTCAACAGAAAACTTTTAAGCCATGGCAATAGATAAAGTTATAATCTTTATAAAAATGAATACAGCTGGAGATAACCATATTAAACAAATTAAGTCACTCTCAGGAGACAAATATTGCATGTTTTCAATCATCTGTAGGTCCTGGATTTTATATAGATACAAAAAATCATATGGGCATGAATGACATGAACGTAGATATAAAACTATCTAGGAGAACAGTGGGTACCGATGGAAGGAGGAAGGAGAGAGGAAGGGGAGGGCATTAGGGAATGAGACTATACTCAAAATACATTACATAATTGCATGAAATGGGTTTGTGCCACCCAGCTTATTAAAATAAAATGTTTTCATTTCAATGCTATTCTTTACAGAAATAAAAAGAAAACTTAGACTGTATATGGAAGTACAGAAGATCCTGAATAATCAAAGCAATCCCAGGGGAAAACACCAATGTTGGTTGTACCACCATACCTCAACTCAAGTTATGCTTCAGAGTCATAGTAATAAAGATAGCATGAAATTGGCACAAAATACATCCATTGATAGGATAGGGTAGAGGACCTATTTATAAACCTGCACAACTGCATCCATATGATTTATGTACAGATGTCAAACATATACAATGGATAAAGGACAGTCTCTTCAATAACTGGTACTAGGAGAACTGGATACACACATATGGAAAAAATGAATCTAGATTTCTATTTTTTCCCTGTACACCAATTCCAGGGGCAATGAAATGTCTCAGTGAAGGTACTTGCTGTCAAGTCTGGTGACCCAAATCCAATGCCTGGGACCAGGACCTGTTACACATGGTAAAGAAGAGAAGTGACACCCATCAGTTGTGCTCTAGCATCTCCATATGTGCCACAGTATACAAACACACACAAACACACATATATAAATGTTTTAATTTTAATTAAGTCAGCTCCAAGTGTCAAAAAATGTTAATCTAACTCATGAAACTTTGTATATGCTAAAAGAAAAAGAACTTAAGATATAGGCATGAGTAAGGCCTTCCAATTAAAACTACATTCATTTAGTACATAATTCTACCACTGGACAAATGAGATCTCATGAAATTACAAAAAGGCTTCTTCACAAAAAAAGGTAGAGCTAATATAGTGAAAAGACAACATTCAGAATAGTAGACAGTTCTTTGCTAGCTATGTACCTGACCTAGCATTAGTATCTAGACTATACAATGCACTAAAAAAGCAAACAGTCTAATAAACAAATGGATAATTGCTGTGGAATACCATTTTAACTAGGCAAAGATGTATAACATTTGTTTATGCTTTGGAATATTACTTTGACTGTATAAAGGTGTGTTACTTTTGTTTATTCTGCATTTAACAATGTAAGGAGTGTTTAATTATGTAAAGACATGTTATATCTGTTTCACCTTGCCTGCTAAGGCACTTGATTGATCTAATAAAGAGATGAATAGCCAATAGCTGGGCAAAAGAAAAGATAGGCAGGTCTAGAAGGCAGAGAGAATAAATAGGAAGGGAAACTGAGGCTCAAAAAGAGAAGACTGAGGGAAGGAGGAAGAGAGAATGAGGGACACGCCTAAGGGAAGAAGCCAGGCAGCCCTCAGCCAACAGACACAAGAAGCAGTGAAAGTAACATATTCAGAAAGAATACAAAGTAAAGAGCCTGAGACAAGATAGATAAAGAGAAACAGGTTAATTTAAGTTAAAAGAGCTAGCCAGAAAAGAGCTAAGCTAAGTGTGAGCATTCGTAACTAATAAAAAGTCGCGGTATCATGATTTGGGAGCCCAAAAGAAAAGGCCTGGTACTGATAATGAAATGAATATCTCTCAAAAGATGAAGTACAAATAGCCAATAAACATAAAAACATGTTTAAACCTCACTGGCCATCAGAAAAACGCCAGTCAAAACTACACTGAACTCCCACCCCATCTGAGTTGGAAAGACAATCTTTAAAAAACAACACCAGATTTTAGCCAGGATGGGAACTAAATGGAATTCTTACATGCTGCTGGGTGACAATCCAGCCACTATGGCAATTAATATGGAGATTTCTAGAAAAAAAACTAAATTGAAACTAGACTACCATTTGACCCAGCCGTACCAGTCCTGAGTCTTTTCCTCAAGGCTACACATCAACATATCATTGAGATACTTATACACCAATGTTTATTTTACCATTGTCCACAGGAGACAGTTATGGAATCAACATAGATGTTCAATAAAAGAGGAAAGAATAAGGAAAATGCAGTGAACTTCTCCATCATAAAGAAAAACAAAGTTATATCATTTTCAGAAAAAAAATGAATATAACTGGAGTTAATCATAGTAAGCAAAGCAGACCAGTCTCAGAAAGATAAATAGCAAGCTTTCTCTAATTTGTGGTTTCTAGATTTTATATAGATACATAAAATCATGCATGTTTGCATGAAATGAAAGTAAATGCAACACTATGTTGGAGAACTAAAGGTTTCAAGGGATTGGAGAAGGAATGGGATATGAAGGGGAGCATGTTCATTATACATTAATGTCCTCAATCCAGTACCACACACAGTCAACAATAGGCAATGAAAAAATTTAAATAATGTGTTGCTAAGAGTCAAAATAGGGTCAGTTGGCCTCTATGTCTTGGTGTTTCATGGTCTTGCTGAACATTTGTGAGGTCTGGTATAATACACTTGGTAAACAGTTTTAAAAGCTGGCCTCTTATATAATGAGCTGTCTCAGGTGTTAGAAGTGGGACATGTCATCAAGTGAGTCCTTAGGAAATATGACTAGAATGTATACTGGAAACAGATCATTGCTTTCTGCTTGACTAGAACTACGGCTCTGAGTCTTTTTTTTTTTTTACTTTTATTTTTTTCCTTCTTTATTTTGTATTTATCAAAAAAAAAAAAAACAGTAAAAAGAATTTAAAAATGCCGAAGAGTTAACAATAACTATACAGAGGATAACAATCATAAGCATGGCTTATCAAGGGTGGAAATGCAAATAAGATTACTACACATATATTTTCTTTGTGTTCAGCTTTCCCTCTGAATTTTTTTTTCCATCCCTGTATATCCTTATTCAAGGTCCCTTCCCCCTCCCAACACATCTGGTCATTTTTCTTCTCTGCAACTCCCCATCCCCTCCCTTGACAGGGAGCAGACAGTACTATGGTACCACTGACCCAATAATGCTTGGATCAGTCTCCACTTCTGGCCAAATCCAGTTTTGTCCCCCCTCCCTCAAGAGTGAGTCAGGTATTCCTATAGATGAACTGGGGTTTGAAGGGTCAGTCCAGGGTGTTTCTGATCCCAAGCTGTTCAGTGGTTGTGGTTTGCTGCTTGGGCATGTTTGGCTTTTTTTCCTGTTTGTTTGTTTAGAGACCACTAGTGAGTGAGTACATCCCCTGCTTATCTCTCTGAGTTTGTGATACTTGGCTCAGGAGGATATTCTCCAAATCCATCCATTTGGACTCCGAGTCTTTTTACAATCAAAAGAGGCACATGGATTTGGATAAGCCTATAATCTATAGCCCCTCTCATTGATATGCCTTCCTTACCAAGAACTACAGCCTCCATCATGAGTCACAGTAAAATGGAAGGAAGTCCTTGAGTTCCATTTGTCAGATGTTTTGGCACCGTAAGGGAGAAAGTGATCTAGATGTTTTCATTGGGTACCTCCAGCAGAGGGCTAAGAGCTCAGGCTCTGAGATAAGACTGAATGCATTTAACTTGACCTCAGCCACTTAACTAGCCAATAATCTTGGGCAAATCACGTAGTTTTTCTGAGTTTTCCTGTGTCATATGGTCAACCCTGACAACATACATACAAGTAACATTATATGAACTCAAAAAGTTGTATTTACACACACACACACACACACACACACACACACGTACATAAAATACATATATGCATTCAAAACAATAATTAATAGAAAAAAACCATGAATTTGAAGAAGAGTGGAATCTATAGAGAGCTTGGAGAGAGGAGAGGGAAGGGAGAAATGTAATTAAATTATAATCTCAAAAATATGAATAAATAAATAAATAGCAAAAAAAGAAGCAGCAACAAAGTTTAATAAAAGCCTTTTAGGGTGACTATGATATGTCAATGAGATTCCATATGTATATATGTGTGTATTATATATATATATATGAAGCACTTAGCATAATGTCTGATACACAGTAAGTGTTCAACAAATACTATCCATACTGTCCATTATATTACCATCATTGTCATCACCATTTCCATCCATCATCATTTTCAATATCATTATCATCCAGACTTCTGTGCAAAGCCTATTATAACTCCTCCAGAGGCACTGACCTAGGCTGACTTTTGATAAATTGCTGACTTCTGTAGTCACTCACTCATTTCCTGTCTTCCCCACTGTAGAGCAGCGACTTTCACTTTGATCTACTATTGTCAGCATTTAATGTGGGCCTCTCAGGCAGCTGGACAACCTGCTCTGCCAGCAGTTGAAATGCTGGCCAAATTTGTGGCTTCTAGAAAGATATTCTTGGAGCATGAGCTCAAGAAGCTTCCTCTTCCCAGGGCTAAGAGGGAGAAAGTCTTCTTTCTCACTTCTACAGTCTGAATATGCATGAAAAAGGAAGAGCCTGTACTAGAGCCCAAAGAGTGTCTGTTACTACTATTTACCAAAATCTCTTGAGGAAATGGTGTGTGTGTGTGTTTTACTTATCTTTGAAAAAACAGTAAACTAGAACACCCCTGGGGCAGTTGACACCCACATATCACAAATGCACAAGACTGGTCCCACAACCTTCCATCCCCTTTCTAGCAGAGAAGCTTAGAGCATTCTGGATTTTCAGGAAGCTGAGAGCTTTAGTAGACATATATCCTCTTCTGTAACCCTGAAAAAGGTAGATGAGCAGAGAAGTATCTGCCAGCATCTCATCCTGCCTGACCAGATTCTTGGTATCAACTACCCTCATCTCCACCTTAATCTCAAACCAAATAGCTAGTTCTAGCCTCTGACATCTTGAATGATTTGTAGCCTATGCCCTGAACCACTTACATCTTGTAGTACGCATGGCTCCCCATCCTGTCATTGATTCTCTTATTATCAACCATGTTTGGCATCCTCCTCCAACACTCCTCCTACATGTCATCTTATGACCTAGTTCTGCCTCCTAAGACAATCTCACATTCTACCCCACTCTTCCAGATTGTTTTTGACTTTTCCTCCTTGGCTATAGCTAGGGATGTCTGTGAGTACAGTGCTCTTGACTGATTTAGCACCTTAGTTTAGGCCTTCAGAAGCCTTATTTCAGTGGGTTTGTAGCAGCCTATCTAGCAGGTAGGACCCTGAATCCTCAAATTAACTATTGTGTGTTGACCATCCTGACAGTGCTATTACTGTTGTGCCATTATGGTCAGTATTCTGAGTAGACCTCAAAGCTAAGAAATGGATACATTCAGGCAATAAATATTTGTACACCTCAGCCCCAGTGGTTTGGATGACCTACAAAGCAACCATCCCCATACATCCCAGGGTGGAGTCTTTCAGGACCATCATCCTTCCTGAAAACATCTAGATAATGCTGACAAAGAGACTGTGGTCTTAGAACAGAAGCTCTCTAATAACTGTAATTACAAGGTTCCCAGGGTTTGTGGACTAACTACTGTTACCTTTGCATCTACATTATCCCAGCCTGTTTCCATCTCTAGTGATACTCATGGACTACCCACTACCATCTGTCTGTTGAACCACTTCAGGAGCCCTGCCAATCTCTTCATTGCCACCCATGAGTACCTATAATCTGTTCTTCATAAGTTGCCAGAGCAATTTTAAAATACACATCACACCACACCACTCTAGTGTATAAATCCCTTCCACATATTGTGGTAATATTTTAAAACACAAGACTCATTTCTGGGGATGTGTAATAAAGTATTTATAGATTAGAGTATATGCTGACTTATGCTTAATACTTAAATGTGCATGAGGAGAGTAGAAGGTATATTTGAAATTAGGCTATATGTTAATTGATGAATTTTTATGATGGATGAATAAATGTTCATGATATGGTTTTCTCTAGTTATATGACTGCAAATAAGAGCAGGGATGGGCTTAGTGGTAGGCATTTGCTAAGAAATAAACATATGGAGAAAGAGAAGAAGAGGCACAAAGAGAGAAGAGAGAAAAACAGAGACAGAAACATAGGAGAGAAGGAGATTGACTCTAGAATTCTAGAATTCTAGATTCAATCAATCTAGAACATAGAATCAGGGGGCTGATTCTAACAGGCCTATAATCCCATCATTCAAGATACTGATACAAGCTCACTGAGAGTTCAATGTCAGCATGAACTACATTGTCATATCCTACCTCAAAAGAAAAAGAAAAAGTAAGAAGCAGAATTAGCTTGATTAAAAAGCACAATAAAACAAACAAGTCTCACCAGCCGACTTGCTCCATGGATCCACCTCTCCACCGTCGGAGGCTAGAACTGCAGGTGGGTTTCTAACAGCTTGAGCAAAAACAAGCAAAAGGAGAAAAAAAAAAGGATGTCCCATTCTGAACAAAATTAACTCACAGCCATGGCTTAGGAGACACTGCCTATTTTTGCCACTAACTACCATCTCTCTGATGTTTTCTCTCACCAGTTTCTTTATGTCTCTGCTTGCCTGTCACCACACTGATCTTCTTGCTTTGTACACATCAACATCTATCTCCTAGCCTGCTTCTTCTGTCTGAAATGCCTGTTACCATATTCACATGTTTCTCTCTTTACTGTCAACATCTTAGATCCAAGTGCCTCTGCAGAGAGACTATCCCTGACCTCTTGTTACTATGTACAGTCAAATATATGGCCCATACCATCTATGGCCCTTAGAGATACACATATCACTAGCCTTACCTGACCAGCCTAAGGTAGCCTTATCCACTTACCTTTGTAACTGTAATTCATTCATCTATATTTCTTTCTGAACTTAGCGCTGTTTGAAACTTTATTTTTAATTATTATTTTTGGATTATTATTTGGCTTACTAGAACATAAACTCCCTGAGGGAAGAGACTAGAAACAAATGTAATGTATATAATAGATGCTTTGTGGCCATTGGTTAAATGAAGGAACAAATAACCTTTAGGGTAAAGACTGGTAGTTTGTTTTGTGTATTTTGGGAAAATTAATAATAACTTATAGTATAGCCAAGACAGAGAAAATGGATGTCTCCAGTGTTAGGCAGTGTGCAATCTTGCCATGGATACTTCACCAATACAATGTACTTTCTGTTCAGAGTGATGACAGTGAGGTGTAGAGCACATTCTGACACACACCACTCAGTAAAGATTAGCTGTCATTATGTGAACTAGGAAACACCTAAATCTTGAGTTTGCTTCTTCATGCCACGCTTTATTCAAGAAATCCTGAAACAGTTATTTTTGCAGCAGATCAAAATCAGTTTTTAACATTAATGTAGTCATCTAAAGTCACCAAGTTACCAAGGTTACACTGACATGCATGACTTTAAACTATATGCTTTGCCTGTCCAAGCCTCCAATCCTTGCTTTTTAAATGACTGTATTTTGCGATAGCTGAGCAAAGGCATCCCCCTTTTTTATTCCAGAATAAACAAATTCAAGATAAATAGAAAACATATATGTATTAGTAATAAAAGTTTGTATGAAGAGACCAAATTCACTTCATAAATCACAGAGGTTTTAGTAAGCATAGAAGAAAATTAATACTTTAAAAAATGACATGGGAAGGTTGAGAATTCAAATTGACAGAAAGGGATATGCTGGACAATACTAACAAAAAGAGAGTAGGCATTGTTATTGGCCAATAATATAGCGTTAAGAGGACAAAGAAGAAAATTCCATATTAATTAAAGGAACAGTTCATCACAGAGATATAAAGCAAAGAGAAAATCATATGTATCTAAAGAGATTGCTTCTTTATAATTATATTAAACAATAATTATAAAAAGAAAATTTCAATTCCCAATGCAAAGGGAAAGATTTCAATGTACATTTCAGAAATTAAAAAAACTACTCAATTAAGGACTAGAGAAATGGCTCAAAGATTAAGAGCACTGGTTGCTCTTCCAGAGGACACAAGTTTGATTCCCAGCTCCCACATCGCAACTAACAACTGTCTGTAACTCTAGCTCAGGAGAATCAAACACTGACTTTTGGCTTCCTTGGGCATCATGCACACATGTAGTACGCATATATATATATATATATATGCAGGCAAAACACATATAAACAAAAAATAAAAAATATAAAAATTTTAAAGTAATAATTAAAAAATAGAGGTAGTGACTAACAATATTAACTACCTTGATGATATAAACAGCATATATATATATATATATAATATATATATATGAAGCTTTGTAACTAGTAAAGTCTTTGTAGCCAGTAAAAACATATGTTCTTTCAAATATATATGGATTGGTTATATAAATTATCTTGATAAAAATATTTTGAGACAGGGTTATGTTGTATAGCTCAGGCAAGCCTTAAATTCCTAAGTGTTTTGCCTCTGTCTGCCTCCCAGTTGATGGGTGTACTATCACACCCGGCTTTCTGAAACAGTTTCAAATATTTGTGTTATATAGGCTGTATTTTATTGAGCGTAACTCAATAAGCTCTACAAGTATAAAAAGATGTCAGTCTTAGTATGTTCATGTTATTATTTCAAAAATGCTATAAAGTAGGCAGCTTATAGAGATCGGAAACTCATTTCTCACAGTTGTGGCAGCTGAAAAGTCCAAAAGGTATCATCAAATTTGGTGTTTGGTGATGGCCTGCTCCTGGCTCATACATAGCTGATACTTTCTCCTGTGCCAATGTTCGAGTAGATAGTTAGGCAAACATGAGCAGGAACAAGGAGGTTGTCCTGTACATGCACCCGTTTTGAGGTTAGATATATCCTGGCAGGATAGAAAAATACTAGATGTGAGGTAACCAAGGCAACTGCTGCTTTATCTTGGTAACTGTGTCTCCTGGTGGTTGGATGCATTGTTGTAGTTCATCATTCTTAAAGCTACAGTTGGGTTCTTTCTGTTGTATCTGAAATTGAAGTACCAAGACACTTTATTACTAACCATACATGGCCACCAGTAAATATCCTGAGGGCAAGAAAGCCTGTAGGGGCATCTTGACCCCAGTGCATGTATAGCAAAGTGGGGTGAAATGAAAAAGTTACCCAAGGGGAAAAACTGGGAGGGGCGAGAGGGGGAAGGGAGTTTGAACAAGGGGACACATGGATAAAAAATGAGACTTTATTCATAATAAAAAAAGGAATGGGCATCATAACCTTAAGACACTTTTTAAAATCCCCTAAAGAATCCAATGGGCTGTCATCCACTCTTTGAGAAAGCTTGCTTCAGTATCTTTTTTAAATGGGCATCTTGCTTTACTAAATAAAAATATCCTTAAATGATCTGGATCTCTTAGCTGAAATCTCTCGTTGGAAAAGACAGGAGCCTTAATGGGGAAGAATCTTACAAGGTGGCATATGCTAGCCAGCCAGCTGGAGCCTCTTTTATAATAAGAACATTAATCTCAGGCATAAGGGCTCTGCTATCAAAACTTAATTCTCTCCGAAAGGCTCTACCTTTCCACATCAAAATAGTGATTACATTTCAACCTAAGAATTGGGGAAAGACAATCAGACCGTGGCAATATCCAAAACTGTGATATTTAAAACATATTCTATATTAATGGGTTAAAGAGAAAATGAAAACAAAAATTGTCAATTATTTGGAGGTTAATGGTGATGCCACCATTAATTATCAAAACTGGTAGGAAGTAGCCAAAGTTGTATTCAGGAATAGACTTATAATCAAAGACATTTATTAGAAAACAAAGATGTTTAAAAATAGACTACTGTAGAAGCCTGAAACATGATACATATTTCTCAGCCTGTATAAGAATTAACAAGCTGGGCATGGTGATGCATGCCTTAATCCTAGCACTCAGGTTAAGATAAGATCAAGAGTTCAAGACGATCATGAATTACATAGTGGTTCCCTGTCTCAAAAATAAAATCAACTCAAAATGAGTCCAAGACATACATTAAAATCTCAAACTCCTAGAATAAACCTCAGGCCACTGGCAGCATTTTTTCTGGATATAACCACAAGAATAGGGAACAAAAGCAAAAACTGACAAATGAGATCACACTAATCTACAGAGCTTCTGCACAGAAAAGAGGACAATCAGCAGAGTGAATTGGCAACCTAGAAAACAGAATAAAATTATGGCTGGTGATTAATCTGACAGAAGGTTAATAGGCAGAGTACATAAGAAAGTAAAAACAACTCATAGAAAAACTCCAGTAATCCCATTAAAAATGGCAAATGATCTGAATCGTATCTGAAGAAATACATTGACCAACAAATATATGAAAAAATTGTTCAATCTCATTAGGTATCAGAGCTTCAGAATTTTAACTCCAGTTAGAATAGCTATTGTCCAAAAAATTAGCAAATGCTGCTAAGGACGTGGATAAAGAGGAACTCTTACACAATATTGGAGGGAATGTAAATTAGTGCAGCATTACTGCTGTATGGAGACTTCTCAAAAAATCTAAAAGTAGATATGCCATATGATACTGGTTATCCCACTTCTGTGTATGTATCCAAAAGAAAGAAAATCAGCACACTAGACACCTGCACACCCATGTTTACTAAAGTACTATAATACTCTATAGCTAACATATGGGACCAACCTAGGTACCAGCGAACAGCTGATGGGATTATGAACATGTGGTGTGTATATATACACAATGAAGGATTTTTCCACCAAAAGGAAGAATAAAATTCTGTCATTTTTTCAGTAAAATGGAAGGAATTTGAGGGCATTGAATGAAATATACCAGACATAGAAAGCAAGTATTAAATGTTATTCTCTCTCTCTCTCTCTCTCTCTCTCTCTCTCTCTCTCTCTCTCTCTCTTTCTCTCTCTCTTTCTCGCAGGGATTACTACAAATTGGAATGAAGTTTGTACAAAAAGTGTGGTTATTTTTCAATGCATGCTATGTACATATATGGAAACATCACATCGAACTGCATTAAAGATATAATGTTTTAATTAAAACAGGTTAAACAAACAACTCAAATAAATAGAAATTCTGAGTTTTCACTGAAATAACATGTCTGACCATGTACTCTTCCAAATTTATATGGGCATCTACATCTGACCTCTATTGTATGTCCTCAGCAGTTCTGAATGGAGTGCTACAGTTTCTGCTTTCGTAGGATTCATTATCACTTGGGAAGTATCCTGATAGAGGAACTCTTTCCTATGAAGTACACTGGCATTACATCTAGTGGAGGGATGGAAACAAGGCATAAAGTACGATTCCAAGCTTACACTACTCCTATAACCTGCACCTAGAAAAATTAAAATTGAACTCTTTCAATTAAAGCCTGTCTACTTTCTCCTCATAGGAAGGGACACAGTTCAGTCACATAAAGTGCTACTGTATTCTTGAATAGGCTGTAGAAGAGTATGGAACAGCATTGGAATTATAAATATGTGGTATGCTGGGCATTTCATGAGACTGGATAATGGAAGAGAACAGATGTCAAGTATCTCTGGCTGAAAATAAGCAAGAAGGTTTAGGGAGGTCAAGGTGGCTTTGAAGTACATCTCAAATGTAAAATCATTGCCTACTTGAAAATCAATCAGCCCATTCAAACCATAAACTTTATTTTCCTCACTGTCTTAAATAGGGTTTCTATTGTTGCAGTGAATCACAACTACCAAGCAAAACGGGGGAGAAAAAAGATTTATTCAAATTACACTTCCACATTGCTGTTCATCACTGAAAGAAGTCAGGACAGGAACTCAAACAGGGCTGGATCCCTGAAGCAGGAGCTGATGCTGAGGCCATGGAGGGGTGCTACTTACTGACTTGTTTCCCATGGCTTGTTCAGCCCACTTTCTTATAGAACTCAGGACCACCTGCCCAGGGGTGGTCCCACCTACAATGGGCTGACCCTCCCCCATTGATCACTAAATAAGAAAACACCTCACAGCTGGTTCTCACTGAGGCATTTCCTCAACTGAGGCTCCTTCCTCTGATGACTCTACCTTGTGTCAAGTTCACATAAAAAAAAAAAAACAGTGAATATATACCCAGCTAGAATAGTCATTTTCTGGACAACATGCAGGTGCCATGATGGCATAGGTGTACTGGGGGGTAGTTTGTACTTTTCTCCCAGCTGTTACCAGAAAATCAACAAGGAGTTTAAGAAAGGTCTTTACTTTGTTTGTTTGGGCTCTGTGTGAGGCTGCAGTGCACCATGGTGGGAAGACATAATGGCAGAAGCATGAGTGACCAATCACATTGTGTCTGTGTTCAGGAAGCAGAGAAACAGGAGTACTGGTGCTTTTCTTGTTTTCTTCTTTCTCTCTGGTCCAAGCACTCAGCCCAGAACATGATTCTGCCCACACTTTGGGTGCATCTTCCCAACTTAGTTAAGCCACTCTAAATGACCTCTCACCATATGTCCAGAAGTCTGTCTTCCGGGTGGTTCGAGAGCCAATCTAATTAATAATAAGTATTAACTATTATCAACACATTGCTCCCTAGCGAAATGTTTAGGAAGTAAAAGGTGAGGAGAATTCTCATCATTATTAAAAGAATCTCTGAGTTAAAATGTAAGGAACTTTTATAAACACAGTTAAGACTTTTTATGTGGGTTTCTGGCTCATGATACTATGATGAGAATGGCCCTGGTCTTCTTCTGTCCTTCTGCATATGAGGCAAGGAACCCTGTCTAACCAGTGACATCCTTTTGGACTCAGTAACAAGGGAACTGATGCACAAATAAGGGTCCAGTTTCAGAAAAGTTCACAGATGCAATAACATAGCATCTTGGATAAAAAGAGAATACTGACATGTAAATAAGTAGGTTTTGCTTCCTCATTTGAATGTTATACATAGACAGAAACTACTGAACTGCTAGATGCTAGTTCTTTAAAGTGCATAAGATGCTTGCCACTTAATAAAATGGAACAGGATGGGGAGAATCAGTTAAATGCTTAATGTAATAGTTCTTGAAACCCAAGTGGGCATGAGAACCACGTCTAATAATTGACAAAATAGAGTATCAAGTCCCATTTGAAATTTCTTATTAAGTTAGTCTTCAATGAAGCAATGAATTTGCATTTCCAGCCATTCGCCAGATAAGTGCTGGTGCTTCTGACTCGTAGTCTCACTTTGAAAACTCCTGGCAAAATACACTATAACAAACCATCAGGGAAATAATTGGGACAGAGAGTCCTCTGTGCCCTGGATAATGGTACTTGTCAGATTGCTTACTTATTCTCAAGGTTGTGGAAGAAAGGAGAGTGTAGGGACAGACAGTAGGAAGATGGAGTGATGTTTGAGCAAGAATTTTCAAGGCACCAGACATTAGCAAGGCTCCACAAAGCTTTATTTAGAGTCCTTGGTGTTGAAGCCTATGAAACAGAAAAAATGGCCAGAGATCAGAACTTCTTAGTGTTTGAAGAGAGGATCCAGGGCCTGTCTTCCAAAGGATACTAAGAACTCCAATAGGGTGACTGACCTACAGTTATCTAAATATGGTCAGGAAGATCTATCTCATATGTATCACTATTCTATCTGATGTACAAAGACTTCTGATATCCCAGAGGCTTTTCAAATTCACTAAGGTATGTGGTCATATTCTTCATAGAAGTCAAGAATCTCCACTGGGATGTTTGCTACTATCCTTATTCCTGCCGAGAGAAGAGGGCTCTTTTTACACTAAAAGACATCCAGTTCCTCTTACCAAATATTCATTTGAAGTTAGGAAGTAATTCAACATAATAATATGTTGAATTTTGGAGTGAGGAAATGGATATGTGCAACAAAGGGGTTTGTTGATCTGAAAGATACATCACCTGAAGAAAGAGGCATTTCTACTGATCTTGGCTAGAAACATTTAAGAGATTATAGTAGCAGTAAATGGCAAGGGACTTGAGGATGAGAGAGAGGACAAAGAAGTGCCAGAGGAAAAGAAGGGATGACAGCATTCTAAGCACCCATCCAAAAGGGGGCATGGATTACAGGAATGCCAGCTATTTACATCATGTTTGTACTTCAAATTTCAAATCCAAATGGCCTTAAGTAAAAGATTTGTTTAATCTTGCAATTGATTTTACTTTAGTTATCTGTCGTAGAGTTCAGCTGCATTGTTATATAGATAACGTGCACAAAAATAGTAACAGAAGCATCAAAAGGAGATGATTCATGGGTAAAGATGCTCACCATACAATTCTTTTTTTTATTTTGTATTTATCAAGAAAAACAGTAAATTGAATTTAAAATGCTGATAAGTTACAATAACTATAAAGAAAATAAAAATCATAAGCATGACTTATCAAGGGTGATAATGCAAATAATTTGCTATACATAAAATTACTTTGTGTTCAGCTTTTCCTGTGGATTTTTTTTCCTATCCCTGTATATCCCCATTCAAGGTCCCTTCCCCCTCCCGCCACATCAGGTCACCCTTTCTTTCTCCAAAACTCCCCATTCCCTCCCTGGACAGTCCCATGATCCCACTGATCCAATAAAGCTTAGTTCAGTCTCACCTCCTGGCAAATCCAGTTTTGTTCCCCCTCCCTCAAGAGTGAGTCAGGTGTTCCTATAGTTGGAGTGGGATCCGAAGGGTCAGTCCAGGGTGTTTCTGATCCCAAGCTGTTTAGTGGTTGTGGTTTGAAGCTTGGGCATGCTTGACTTTTTTCTTGTTAGTTTGTTTAGAGACCACTAATGAGTAAGTACATCCCCTGCTTATCTTTCTGAGTTTGTGATACCTCGCTCAGGAGGATATTCTCCAAATCCATCCATTTGCCTGCAAATTTTAGGATATCATTTTTTCTTACTGCTGAGTAGTATTCCATTGTGTAGATGTACCACAGTTTGTTAATCCATTCTTCAGTTGAGGGACATCTAGGTTGTTTCCAGGTTCTTGCTGTTACAAATAACGCTGCTATGAACATAGTTGAGCTAATGCCTTTGGAGTGTGACTGTGCATCTTTAAGGTATACACCCAGAAGTGGTATTGCTGGGTCCTTGGGGAGATTGATTCTCAATTTTCTGAGAAACCGCCATATTGCATTCCAAAGTGGCTGGACAAGCTTACACTCCCACCAACAATGGAGGAGTGTTCCCCTCGCTCCGCATCCTCTCCAACATAGGCCGTCATCTGTGCCTTTTATCTTAGCCAATCTAACAGGTGTCAGGTGGTATCTCAAAGTTGTTTTGATTTGCATTTCTCTGATGGCTAAAGATGAAGAGCATTTTTTCAGGTGCCTTTCAGCCATTCGTAATTCCTCTGCTGAGAATTCCCTTTTTAGATCTGAACCCCATTTTTTGATTGGATCATTCAAGGGTTTGGGCTCTAGAAAATCCCTTGAAGGTGGAAGAAGAGAACCAACCATGCAGTGTTTTTCTCTAACATCCTCATGTGTACCCTCCATACATACATCATACATACACGCTAATGATAAATAAGTAAACCATCTTGAAGAAAGGTAACAGAAACTAACATTTGTTAAGCTCTGTTCCTGTGCTAAGTTCAGAACCAAATATACTCCTCATCTACACTCCCTCAATGAAGTATGTCTTAGCATTTTGTAAATGAGGAACTACAGCTCTGAATAATGAATTGACTAACCTAGGATGACAAAGCAAGAAAATTAGCAGTATTGACTGAGGAAAAAAAAAAAAAGAGCAAGCTAAGCCTAAAGAAGGAAGGAAATAATAAAGATTAGAATGGAAATTGATGAAACAGAAAAACTACAAAGAAAAGCAATAAACTAAAAACAAAAGGCTCCTTTAATAAGACTGGCAGAACAGAGAAAACTTTAGCTGGACTAAGTATGACACAGAAGGGTCTAAATTTACCAACATCAGGAGCGCAAAAAGAGCACTGTGACTGACCACATGGATCTGCAAAGGATTATAAGAAAATACAATAGGCAATTGCATGCTGACAATTAAGGCAATTTAGATGAAACAGACAGATTCCTAGACAGATATATGATTATGTTATGAGTGCATCTGCCCAGTCCAGGTGTTAGAAACCCTTTTCCAATGCAGCTATGTTGGGAGGCAGGGCCTGTCAGGTGTGTGGGTCATGAGAGCACAGTTGCTAGAAGAGGGCTTGCTGAGTGAAGTTGGTCCACTTTCTCTTTTGCCCATGAGTACCAGTGCCCATCCTTTTTATCCTTCTGCTTCCCACCAGGTGATAATGCCCAAGTCAGTTAAAGCACAAGAAACACCCCACAAAACCCCATAAAAACACCAAAGTGGAAACCATTATATACAAAGAAAAGACCAGTAAGATTTAAAAAATAATAATACCCAAGAAAAACACAATGAGACCAAAAGAAATCTACAAAAATACCATTGAGTTTGTTTGGGTTTTCTTGTTGTTGTTGTTGTTGGTCATTTAATGTTGGTCATTTTATGTGTAGCTTATATACCCAGTGAGACTCCATTGGGAAAAACCTCATTTTTCATTTGTGAGAAGTTGCCAGTTGGAGATAGCTTCTGGGTTAGGGATGTGTCCACTTCCTTCTGTGCTGGCAGCGCATCTGGCTCATGCCTGTGCAGGCCCTATGCATACACAGACTCTGAGTTCAGCTGTGTTTTAGAAGGTCTTATTTATTTGGTGCCCTCCAATCCCTCTGGCTCCTATACTCTTTCTGCCTCCTCTTCTACAGAGTTCCCTGAGTCCTGAGGGGAGGGATTTGATAGCGCTATCCTATTTAGGGCTGAGTGTTCAGAGGTCTGTCACTCTCTATGTATCCAGTTGTGGGTCTCTATTTGTTCCACTCTGCTGCAGGAGGAAGCTTCTCTGGTGATGACTGAGCCAAGATGAAACCATTTTGAAGTGTATCCTAGGAAAAGCCCCTGTTGTTCTGAGTTGGAGCACTAAAGGCAGTTCTGGTGAGGACTCAGAAGAGGAGCACCACTGTAGAGAAGGTCTCAGACAAGCCTGGCAGGAACACTGGAAGAAATATAGACAGTGAAGACTGCTCTGATGAGACCCTAGGCAGAAAAGAGGAGCTAAGTATTGGAAACCTAAGGAAAAATCATTCTTGATACAAAGTGGCAACAAATTTGGCTGAATTGTAGTTGTCCTAAGTTAGGAATTTGTGGAAGACAGACTTTAAGATCAGTGACCTAAGATATTTAATAGGTCGGGGTCTCTTTATGTAGCCCTGGCTGTCCTGAAACTCACTTTGTAGACCAGGATGGCTTCAAACTCAGAGGAGTCCCGCTGCTTCTGCCTCCCCACTGCTGAAATTAAAGGTGTTTCTCACTACCTTCAGTTTGTAGGGCTTCTTTGAACTGCAATGTACAAGAAGAGAAAGATGATTTAAAGAAGTTTATAATTGAAAGAGAAAGTAGATAGTAATTTTCAATGTTTGCATGCATGAAAATAAGGGAGTGTGAGAATGGGCTCAGACTGAATGAAACTGGTAGGAGACTGTAAGAGGGAACAAGAGGCATTGTTAGGGGCAAAAGTTCACATGTGACATTAAAGTAAAAAGGATTGTATAGAGAGAGAAGGTATAAAAGAGAGGAGGAAATAGGGAAGGAGGAGGTCACAAAAAAACCTATAAAACATGTTTGGTTTGAAAATTCCATTCCAGCACCTCAGGACACTGCTTCCTTCATTTCAGCAAATCACACAATTATGGCTTTAGTGAGCCTAAGTATGGCTCAGGACACTGCTCCTACACAGAAAGCTGTAAACCTTAGTGGCATCCATGTGCTGCTAATGCTGCAGGTGGACAAGAGTACAAGATCTGTGCAGGAGGCTGAATGCAGAGGCATTGGCAGGTACTGCAGCACCCAAGGAAGGTAAAGTAGGAAGACTGTGAGTTTCAGGCCAACTTGGTCTACAAAGTAAATTCAATCCCAGCTTGTGAAACTTTGGGAGATGCTGTATCAAGATTTGTATGAACATAAAAGAATGGCTCTGATCCTAAGCTCCAACACCCCAAACCTCACTGTCTTGGCAGGGCTGCCTAAACAGACGCTTTAAAAAATGCCTCAGAAAGCCTTGGGGCCCAGGTAGGGATATGTTCTAGATTCAGAGACACCAAAAATAACCCCTTGTGGGCCAGTACTTAGCAGAGTTCTGAATGCAAATGTACCCCTCAAATCCTAGAACTGTCACAATAATGAAAGTTATTTCAGCTCATGATAGTTAAAGCATGGGCTGTGCCCAGTAAAGCCTTGGGAATCTCTGCCCTGGTGTTTCCAGGAGATGGAACAAGAGTCAAAGAGGCTCACAGTCTAGCTTTGAAGATTTTAATGTTATTTGCCTGGCTGGATTTTAGTCTTTTGGGGACTCTTTACTCTTTTTTCTCCATATTTCTAGCTTTTGAGATAGATATGTCTGTGGTGTGTCATTCTCATCCTTGTGGTTTGGAAGTAGATAACTTGTTCCATTTCTCAAAGCTTTACAGAGTGGCAAAGAGCTTGTCTATGTCCTCACAGCTGGAGAGAATTTGCCTCGGGATAAATCATGCCCCAAGTCTCACCCATATCTCATTTAGATGCTTTCTGAGTTGGTGCTGGAATGAGTTAAAACTTTGGGGTTAGCACAGTAGAAGGAGTGTATTTTGTGTGTGAGAATGGAAATAGAGGGAAGCAGCACCAGAAAGATGCCACAGTCTCAGTATGTTCTCAAAACTTCACATGTAGAGGCTGGAGATGCGCTTTTATTAGTAAAGAGCTGCCAACACAAGTATGAAGACATGAGTTTGGATCCTATACCCCTGTAAAAAAAGCCAGGTATGGTAGTGCTTGCCTGTCACACCAGTGCTTGGGAAGCAGAAACATGCGGATCTTAGGGGATGGTCAGCTAGATGCTCTGGCTTCATCAGTGAGCTTCAGATTCACTAAGAATCCCAGTATACAAAATAAAGTGGAGACATCAGGTAAGACAGGGTAAGGTATCATAGGATGAGAGATCAGACATCAGCATTTGGCCTTTCCATTCACTCACATGTATACTTGCACACATGGATATGCCTGCATGAATACCAATACCTACACACAATAAATCATATGTAGAACCAGTGAGATGGTTCAGAGGATAAAGGCACTTGCTCCCAAGCCTGACAATCTGAGTTCAACTCCAGAACCACACACTGAGAGAAAAGATAACTGGTTTTTCCTGACAAGCTGTTGCCTGTTCACAAGTGTACCATAGCATGTACCACCATACACAATATAAATAAATGGAGATAAATAGATAGATAGAATGTGCATAAAAATTAATTCTCAACAGTGGTGAAGGTGGGGTCTATGGGAGGTTGAAGTCATGACAGACCAATCTTCTTAAATGGGTTAATAACAGTCTAAAGGTTAAACTGCCATTTGCCATCTTAACTTCAGCATTATGAGATCACACTGGAAAACCTTTGGCAGCCAGCTACAGATTCCTTGATTTGAACTTAACAATATTCAAAACTATTAGAAATAAATTTCTTTACTCTTTTTAGTTAATTAACTTTATTTTATGTCTGACTATATATGTGTGTGTGCACTACGTGTGTGTGTGTATGTGTGTGTGTGTGTGTGTGTGTGTGAGAGAGAGAGAGAGAGAGAGAGAGAGAGAGAGAGAGAGAGAGAGAGAAAGCTCATGGATGCCAGAAAAGTACTTTGGATTCCCTGGAACTAGAGGTACAGAAGGCTGTGAGGTGCCATGTGGATGCTGGAAACTGGACTTAGACCCTCCATAATAGTAAGTATGCCTACTGAGTCATTTATCCAGGCCTCAAATTTTTCTTCTTTATGAAGCATACCATTGCAGGCTGAAGAGAAGCATCAGCAGTTAAGAGTACACACTGCTATTCCAAGTAACCTGAGGTTGATTCTCAGCACCAATGTCAGGTGGTTCACAACTTCCTAATTGCAGTTCTGTGGGATCCAACACCTTTGTCATCTTCTGGAACCTGTACTAATGTGCACATACCTACATACATACACATACACAGAATTAAAATGAAATCTTAAAAGAAAACAAATTACTTCATTTCAGCTTTAAGATAAATAAATACACATGGCTAAAATGGGTCAGAGGTGACAACTATTTGAACAGATCTTTACTAAAAGAATTGTTCATGTGTGTGTGTGTGTGTGTGTGTGTATGTTGTCTACATTCATGTCTATGTCTTACAAGTGTACAGTTCCCATAGAGGCCAGAAGAGGGTATTGAATCCCCCTGATGCTGGAGTTAAAGTTGTTAGCCAAGGACCTCTACAAGAGCACCCAGTGATATTAACAGATGAGACATCTCCTCAGCTCCAATATTCAAATATTAACATAAAAATTAAGATACTACCCACAAAGGAAAATCTGACCTAACTTCTAGTCCATTTTTATTCTTTTGCGACCTCCATTAATCAACCTGCAAACCCAGTATCTACCATGCACCCTAGTGGCTACCCTAGGCTAAGACTCAGTGACCTCACAGCCACCAGTTAGCTAGGATCCAGCATAAGGAATAGCAGCTAAAGAACAGAACATCTGCCCAATAAAGGGAAAATCAGATATCTACATGGAGATTCATTTTAGAAGTCATAACACTAGGTGCCTAGGGCAAGCACAAAAACCAAAACCTGAAGAACCAAGACAATATGCTGGCTTCCTCTAGAAGCCAGCAGCCCTATTGAAATAGACCCCTAGAAAAAACAATTTAGTTGATGCACAAGATAGGAGCTTCAAAATAGCAATTATGAATATGTTCTAGGACCTTAAGGAGGATATGAATAAAATGAGTTAATGAGGATTGTGAAAACACAAACAGTTGAATGAAATAATGAATGCTAGACACAAAATTTAACAAAGAAATGATTACTAAAGAAAACTCAAACTGAAAACTGGAAATGAAAAACTTGGGGTGTTTAAAACCTCAGAGGTAAATCTCACCAACAGATTAAGAAACATAGAAGAGAGAATTTCAGGTCATGAAAACAAGGTAGAAGACTGTTTTCTTTGACTTTTAAAAATCTGTTAAATCAAAAAATAAAAATAAAAAAAAATGCAGGCACAAAGCATCCAAGAAATCTGGAAGGGTATGGAAAACTCAAACCTACAAATATTAGGTACTGAAGAAGGAGAAAAAAAAAAAACTCAGATCAAAGGCACATAAAATAGTTTTTAAAAAATTATAAAAATAAAATCTCCCCAAAGAGTTGAAAAGAAAGATGCCTATCAAGAAACAAAGAGGCACATAGAACACCAAATAGACAGGACTACAAAAGAAACTCATCACAACACATAATAACCAAAGTATTAGGTGTGCAGAACAAAGGAAGGTTATTACAAATGGTAAGAGGGAAGATAAAGTCACATGTAAAGGCAGGCTCATCAAAATAACACCTGAGTTATTTATCAATGGAGACTCTGAATACAGGGTGAGCCTAAACAGATGTTTGACAAACTCTGAGAAACCACAGACAGCAGCCCACACTACCATACCCACCAAAACTATCTCACAAACAAACAAAAGTTCCAAGATAAAAACGAAGTTAAGCAATTCGGTTCACCAAGCTAGCTTAGAGAAGGCACCATAAGAAAAACTTCAATCTGAAAAGGCTAACTATACCAAAGAAGACAAAAGGGATAAACAATACTAGAAGAGTACATCAAAAGAGGACAATAAAACCACACCATGACAACAGACAAGAATCAATAAACACCGACATAATAACTCTGTATTAATATTGTAATTTCCATATTAAAAACACAGAACAAGAGAATGGACTAAAAAACAGCAGTCCACCTTTCTGCTGCATACATGAAATACATCATGGACAGACATCACCTTAAGTTAAAAGAATGGAAAAGAGTGGTACAATGAAATGAAACCAAGAAGCAAGTAGGTGCAGCTATTATAATATCTGACTAAATAGGCCTCAAACCAAAACTAATCAGCAAATATAGGGAAGGACACTGAATACTCACCAAAGCAAAAAAAAGGCATCAAGTGAATATTGTAATTTTAAATATTTATGCACCAAACACAAGGGCACCCAATTTCATTAAATTAAAAAATAAAAGACTACTACAACTAAAATCGCATATTGATCCTAACACAGTGTGTCTTAGGGTTTTTATTTCTGTGATGAAATGCCATGACCAAAAAAAACTTGAGGAAGAAAGGGTTTATTTTGCTTACAGTTTTACATCACTATTCATCATTAAAGGAAGTCAGGACAGAAACTGAAATCTGGAAGTTACCTAGAGACAGGATCTGATGGAGAGGCCATAGAGGGGTGCTGCTTACAGGCTTGCTCCTCACGGCCTGCTCAAGCCTGCTTTCATTTAGAACCCAGGACCAGCAGCCCTAGGATGGCACCACCCACCATGGCCTGGGCCCTCCTCCATCAATTACTAATTAAGAAAATGTCATACAGGCTTGCCTGTCTGCAGCTGGATCTTATGGGAACATTTACTCAATTGAGTTTCTATCCTCAAAGATGATTCTTGTTTTTATCAAGTTGACCTAAAAACTAGCCAGCACACATAGTGATAGTGGTTGGCCCATATGGTACTCTTTCCAAGGAAAAGGTCATCTACCCCATTAAAAAAAAACTAAACAGTAAAATGTAGGAGTTAAATAATGTGAAAAATCAAATAGACTTAAAAGACATCTGTAGAACATTCTATCTAAACACTAAAGAATATACTTTCTTAACAGTTCATGGAACTTTCTCCAAAGCATACCACATATTAGGACACAAAGAAAGTCTCAACAGATATAACAATATGAAATAATATTCTGCAACCTGTCTGACCACTGTGGAGTAAAGCCAGATATCACCATAGAAATAGCGGAAGATATACAAACTTATGGAAACTGATCAACTCACTACTGAATGAAAATGTGTTCAAGGCAGAAAGCAAAGACATTTAAAACTTAATAAAATTGAATGGAAACATAGCTAATCTTACAGGAGAAAATGAAGGCTGTTCAAAGAGGAAAATTCATAGCAATAAGTGCCTACATAAAAATAACTGAAGATATCTCATATTAGTAAATTAACAATGTACCTAAAAGCTCAAAAAAAATCAATACCTAAAAGGAATAGGTAGGAAGAAATAATCACATGCAGGATTCAATGAAACAAAAATCAATGAAATAAAAAATAAAATGAAATTAATATTGACAAAACCTTAGCCAAATTAACCAAAAGATACAGAGAGAAGATCCAAATGAATAAAGCTAGAGGTGAAAAAAGAGCATCACAATAGAGACCAAAGAAATCGAGAGAATCATAGTGACTTACTTAAAAAAAAAAAAAAAAAAAAAAAATCTGTACTCCACCAAACTGGAAAGCCTAAAAGAAATTAAAAATTTTTTTAGCATACACAACCTGCAAAAGGTAAGTCGAGGTAAATCAATAATTTAAACAGACCCATAGCCCTATCATGAAATAGAAGCAATAATTAAAAATCTTCCAACCATAAAAAGCTAAGGGCCAGGTGGATTCAGTGCAGAATTCTATCAGCCTGTCAAAGAAGAACTAATAGCAAAGCTCACAAAATTATTCCACAAAACAAAAACTGAAGAAGTATTTTCTAATTATTTTTATAAAGCTGCTATTACCTCATGCCAAAACAAATGAAAGAAGATGCAAAAAGTCTCAATTGAAATTCTTGCAAGCTGAATCCAAGAACACATCAAAAAGATTATCCACCACTATGATCAAGTTTCCGTCATTCCACAGATGCAGGGATGATTCAGCATATGTAAATCAATAAGCGTAATCCACCACATAAACAGGCTGAATGACAAAAAAGCACATGATCATCCCATTAGACTCAGAAAAGGCTTTGACAAAATCCAGCTTCCCTTCATGATAAAAGTCCTGGAAAGACTAGAGATACAAGGAACATGCCTCAACATAATGAAGGCAATTACAGCAAGCCCACAGCCAACATCAACCTAACTGGAGACAAACTCAAAGCATTCCCACTAACATCAGGAACCAGACAAGGCTGTCCACTCTCTCCATATCTATTCAATACAGTACTTGAAGTCATAGCTAGAGCAATAAGACATTAAAGGAGACTAAGGGAATACAAATAAGAAGGGAAGAAGTCTTTTTTTTTGCAGATGCCATGATTTTATACATAAAAGGCCCTAAAGACTATACCAGGAAACTCCTACACAGATAAACTCTTCTGCCAAGTGATAGGATACAAAATTAACACACAAAAATCTGTAGCTTCCTCTATACAAATGGTAGACGTACTGAGAAAGAAATCAGGGAAACAGTACTTTTCACAATAGCCTAAAAATAAAAATAAAACCCATTGTACTTTGTGATAACTGTAATCACTCAAGTGAAAGATGTGTATAAGAAAGAGTGAAGAAAGAATATGAGGACAGCACCAGAGCATGGAAATATCTCCCATGCTATGGACCAGGAGGACAAATATTGTAAAAATAGCCATCCTACAAAAGCAACCTACAGATTCAATGCAATCTCCATCAAAATTCCAACACAATTTCTCACAAAAAATGTAAAAAAAGTTATTAAACTTCATAAAAATACTAAGTAAGACAATATTGTGTAGCGGGAAATCAGGAACTATATATGTGAACGATCGCGTCATAAGACTAGAGACGAGCAGGGCGTGGTTAACTGGAAAGGATTGCAGAAGTAGACCTTCGAGGGAGAGGACCAGGACAAGAAGTCGTCATTCTCTCGCGAGAGTTCCCCGACCAAGTGCGCAGTTCGCCCCAGCTGCCCGGGAGTTCGGACGTACGGCGTGGGGATGAAGAATCTTCCTTAGAAAGGCTCCGGCGCGCTGCAACCTCATCCTGTCACCTTCTCCTAAAACCGGCTCTGTTTTGTAAGCTATTTTCTCCAAATAAACCCTGTTTAAAAACATATCTCAGGGCGAGTTTTTACCACAATAATATTGAATAATTATAAAACTGCCAAAGTTATGATCACTTATATTCCAATTTTTACTATAAAGATATAGTAATAAAAAGCATAATATTGGTATAAATATAGATACAATGATCAATGGAATTGAACAGAAGACCCAGACATAAATCACCCATATCACTAGAGGTGCCTGATTCTTTTTTTTTTTTTTAAAGAAGCCAAACATACACAGTGGAAAAAGACAGCATCTTCAACAAATGATGCTGTTCATCTAGATGTTGGCATGTAAAAGAATGAAAAGAGATCCATATCTATCACCCTGTACAAAAGTTAACTCCAGATGGATAAAGGACCTCAAAATAAGATCAAATGGAGTGAATGTGAAAGTAGGAAATAAGCTTGAATGTATTGACACAAGGAAGGACTTTCTGAACAGGACATCAATAGATACTAAGACCAGTAATTAATAAATGTGACCCCATCAAGCTAAAAGGCTTCTCTATAAGGACACAATCATTTGAGTAAAACAGAAGACTACAGAATAGGGAACATCTGTACTAACTGTATGTCTTATAGAGGATTAGTATCTAAGACACAATCACTAAAAAACAACCCAATTAAAAATGTGTACAGAACTATGCAAAGAGTTCTCAAAAGAAACAAAAATGGTTGAGAAACACTTTTAAATGTTCAATATATTTATCCATCATGAAAATGCAAATGAGAACTACTTTAAAATTTTATATTACTCTGGTGAGAATGACCAAGATCAATAAAACAAATGATAGCACATGCTGACAGGGATGCATGGAATAGAACAGTTATTCATTGCTGATGGGAGTGCAAACTGGTACAACCACTGTGAAAATCAGTCTAGAGGTTTCTCAGGAAGCTAAGAATCAATCTACCTCAAAATCCTTATATACCACTTCTGTTGATATTTGCAAAGGAATAGGCATCTTACTATAGATTCATCGATTTTCATCACTGCTCTATTCATGATAGCCAGAAACTGGAAACAGTTTACATGTCCATCATCCAATGAATGTGTAATAGAAATGTGGTACATTTACACAATGGGATACTATTCAGCTATTAAGAAAATTGAAATCATAAAATTTACATGTAAATGGATGAAGATAGAAAAATATGCCATTCTGTGATGGAGATAGAAAAAATATGTCATTCTGTGTGAAGTAACTCAGAACCAAAATGGCAAATATTGCATGATTTCTATTATATGTGGATGTTATCTTTTAAGCTTTTAACATGTGTGCTACAAACCAAACGACCACAGATGTCAGGTACCTAGTAAGGGATGTGAGGGCAGCAGAGCTCTCTCAAGCAAAGAGAAACATAATACAGTGCTATGGAAAATAAGGGGTAAACTAGAATAGGAGGATAAATGGAGAGGAATGTAGAGCAGGGTAATGTAGGGAATATGGAGAAGAACAACCAACTCAAAAAGCCTTTTGAAAAATACGGACATCTCTTACTGTAGAAACTTCCTAAAATATATACATGTTGTGGTTGTTTGAATAGAAATGGTCCCCCATGAACTAATGTATGCTTGGCTCATAGAGAGTGGCACTATTAAGAATTGTGACCTTACTAAAGGAAATGTATCACTGTGGGGGTGGGCTTTGAGGTCTTAAAAGCTCAATTTATGCCCAATGTAGTATACAGACTCCTAAAACTCCAAGCTACCTCTCCAGCACTATGTCTACATGCTGCCATGCTTCTTACCATGATGATAATGGACTAAATCTCTGAAACTCCAAGCTAGCCCCAATTAAATGTTATCCCTTTATTAGAGTTGCTGTGGTCATAGTAACTCTTCACAGCAATAGAAACCCTGAGACAACATGCATGAAAGAAATTTAAATGAAACCATCATATAATGAAGGAGACAATGATCCAACTAGATATTTTATGCTATCAAGTAAAACCTGCAGTGCCAGGAATGGGTTACAGCTTATTGAACTGTTAGCTGAAGAGTCACATACACAATTCTCCACAAGCATCAAAGGCTATTGCCAATGCTATTTACTGTTCTCCACAACCTGATGGTAAGTAAGCTCCTACTGTTGAAGACATCACTTACTTATATCGAGACATAGAACTGGGGCCCAATTAGAACCTTCATCCATAGTGAGTAACAGTCATAGTGCTGAAAGGTATTCTGCATGCTACCAGAGAAGAAAGATAATCATCAGTGTCACCCAGTTACACATTCTGTGACCTACAATGGCAATCTGTCGGTGAGATATACTTATTCAATATTGACACAAATGTTATGGGAGTAGCCAACTACTTTTTGATTGGATTTTAAGGCCTACTCTGTGAGATAGACTTCATACTTGACACTGTTAAAGCTATCCACAAACCTGAGATTTGATACATCCTTGACTGAAGGGTTAACCTGATTCTATTATTCTGCTAAAAGAATATAGAAATAAAATGGCATATTGCTGTACTCATAGATCAGTGCTTCACTCAACCCTCCCTTCTTGCAGTAGATGGGAATTAACACAGAGACTTGGAGCACTAAATTCTTAGTGGGATGTCTTCATTAACCCCTCTCCTCAAGGCTCAGATTTCTATAGAAAGAGTATGGGAAAAGATTTTAAGAACCAGAGGTGGTGGATGACTCCAAGGAAATAGCATCTACCAGACTCAACAGGAGTGATACAGATATAAATTCACAGGGACTATGAGAGTGCATACAAGATCTGCACAGGTTCAAGCCAGACAAAATCTCAGCACTGAGAAAGGGAAATGGACACAAAGTCTCAACCTAAGCCAAGAAGCTATTTACACATTTTTACCTACTGGGAAAAGGAAAATCTGGTTTTTCCAATGTAGTGTCACCTGACATATCAACCACACTCCAGAGTGGGTCTCATCACCAGAAGTAGTTGCTCAACACAAAATGGACTCCATGATCAATTATATTTTATGGGGAAAAATAAATATAAGAGAAAATTCTAAATTCAACTGGATCATAAGGCTTATTACATGATTTATGGAACCAGTAAGCATTAAACAGATATTAAGATTAATAAAGGAAAAAAGTTGAACTATATGACTTCTACCATATGTTTAAAGAAGAAATAACCATTCTTAGCAAGCTTCCAAAAATAGAGGAGTGAGTGGAGGACACTTCCCACCTCTTCTTTGAGGACAATATTGCCCTCGTAGCAAATCTAAGGAAATGCGTCACAAGAAAGGGAAACTGCAGATCAGTGTCTCTTATGATTGTGGTTGCAAAATTCTTGAACCAAATACTAATAAGCATAATCATTTGCTGAACATTTAAAAACGCTTGTCCACAATGACCCTACCATTGGCATCTCCTCAGAGTAATTTTCCACCCGCAGACCCCATGCTGCCAAGCCTGCTGTGGGCTATACAGCATTCTTGTCCATGCTGTGTTAGGAATTAAGCCAGGCTCTACTGTGAGCTCTCTTCTCCCTATCGCAGCAATTCCTGACTAAATCTGTCTTTATCATTTTACTATCTGGTTCTGGTTTTCTTTAACAGCTTGGAGATAGGAATGGGGTAAGTGCTATATGAATATGTTTCCTTTTATGGTGATGACCATGATCTGAAATTGATTGTGGTAGTGGTAGATGGTAAAATTGTTGGATTCTATGCTTTCAACAGGTAAGGTGAACGAGTTATATCTTAATAAAGATGTGGAAATATATTGGGAGTGTCTGGATTTGAGCTCAAATCTGCTGGATCTAAAGCTTCCACTGCATGAGGCGGCTTTGCTGCCCCAGGAGACGTTTGAAAAAGTCCCCCCCACCCCCAGCCCCCATCATCAGAACTACTGTGACAATTGTTCCTGAGGGAGAAGGTCTGGATTGAAAAGGCCACTTTGCAAGGGTTTTTGGATATTTGTGGACTTGAGTAGCAAACACTACCTCCCAGAACAGTTGCCAGCTTCTCAGAGGCAGGCCTGCATTCCCAGGGGATCCTGCTATCACATGCCAACTTCAAGGGGAAGCCAAAGCTGATGAGCTTGTCAGCCTGGGAATTCTGAGCTCTCTAGTGACTCCCTTGGGGCTAGAGACAGTATCCAGACTCCATGGGTACTGACAACGTTCTTAGACCATTTACCACAATCTATGGGACAAAGACGGAAAGATGTTGGGCATCATCCCAGCATTACCACAGACCTGAAGACCCCACCATTGTCTCCACACCTGCTGTGTGGACTCATGGGCTACACTTTCTGTAGCTTGCCAGAATATCCAATTATATACTTATGTCAGAGGCCAAGGAAAGGAGAGAATTCTGTGCCTGGAAACCGCAGGGACCACTTCAGATATCCCCAATCCCCAAGTCACCATGGAAACAGGTACCATTCGAAGAACTCTGATCCCTTCCCTCATTATCCCACACTTTCAACAGACAATCTGCACAATTTTCTCTTCTCTTTTCCAGGAGCCCCCTTTGTAACAATAACAGCTACTATTTCTTTTTTTCATGTAATTTTTGAAACTTTTCTTTTTTGCATGCATGGGTATATTTCTGGATATAGTTCTGAACATCAGATCCCCTGGAACTCTGGTTATAAATGGCTGTAAGCTCTCATGTGGGTGCTTGAATTAAAATCGTGGTCCTCTGGGACAGTGACAATTGTTCCTAACCATGAAACCATCTCTCCAGCCCTATAGCTACTATCTCATGAGTGCTAACCATGTGTTACTATCTCAACCTTGGACCCACAATTTCAGTCAGCCCTTACAACTCTATCAGAGGCAAACATCCCTATTTTGAGGATACAAAATCTGGTATATAGAGTGGTTAAATATCTCACTCAGGTTTGCACAGCTAAAGGTACAGGTGGCCTTTGACTTCTGGAGTTCAGCATTCCAAGATTGTGTTCTTAACCTCATGTCAGACATTTGTAGTTCTAAGTAGATATTTATGCAGTGGCCCCATCTGAGAAGGAGATCCAACAAGGTGAAAATGCCCCTCTGCACCACTCACTAAGCCCAAACATGGAGGAAGCCACGGGCACTCCGTTGACTTGTGGGAAGACCTTGCCTACTACATCTCATAGCTTATTGTCTCCAAGTAGCCCATTCCAGAGCACTTGTTGTTGTCTTCCACCATGTTAATCTTCAGCCCCTACCCCTGACCTCCTGGATTAATTGCAAAGCCAACTTCAATGGGTCAGAATTCAGAGGGATATCTTATGCCAAACCTCTAGCCCAGATTATTACCTAACCACAGACATACCAACCAAGTTTAGGTTTCCTCAGTCCTGGAGACACAGTAGGCCACCAGAGGGCACTCTGATTATTTAATTAAGTGATCTACCAAGATGGGGAGGTTGAGGGTGGATTGAGGAAATCCTACAGTGTTAGTTCACTTCAGGATAGCTCCTCAAGACAAGTCTATTACAATTCTGATGCTTCCCCATTCCCACAGGTAAGCATTCGAGAACATCAAACCCAGTATAAGTTTCTTTAGGGGCTGTTTTACCCTGTGATGGTACCGAGAAATAGCCAATTCCCTTCTTTTCATTGACTCAATCCAATTTCAGTTTCCATTCTCGTTTCCCACTGAAGTCCTGGGAAACATCTGCTATCAGCTGGCTGTGTCTCCCCCCACTCCATCATTAGGCATGTGAGATCTAAACTTGGCCTCTATTCTGATTGCTCATTACTCCATCTTACCAGTGACGTATACTCATCCACTTGTCGAATACTGGCTATCACCCTGCATCAAGACGGTCAGACATGAGTTCAGCTTCCTAGTTTAGGCCCAAGGTTTCCTTGACCCCACTTCTTTGCCTCATTTCTTGCCATACCCGGCCTCGTACTTTCTGTTCCAGCAGCACTAATTACAGAGTTGTTGGCCAGCAGCATGATACTCTCATCTTCCTTCACCCCTGAAGTCCTCTCTAGCTAGGTACAAGGTCATCCCAACCTGTCTTCCCTCATTCCTCCTGGCTATTTATTTTATAACCTGACTGTGGAATATACTTGACTGATTCCATTGTGTGCCTGTGCCACGGTCAGGAAGCAAGTGAGAATAACATTGTGCTTAAGGTCTGGCACGAATTTTGATGAATGAATAACTAAATGAATGAATGGAGTGAAAGATGACATTGGAATAAAGTCTGGTGAAGTTGAGGAGAAATTCAAATTAATCCACCGTGCACAGAGGTGCCTAATGTGCCTGATGGCTGGCTTATTTTTTCCTGAACCCTTTTTGGGGCTGGAATATATGGGACTGGAATAACAGAAGAGGACATTTTGTTGATATAATAAAAAAGAAGCCAATCAATAAGAGATTCTTTTTCGCAGCATTATATACAAGGAAATGCTAACAGACAGTCACTGCTGTCAGTGTGGAGTGTTTGATTGTCTTTTAAAATGCTTGACCAGTGAGGACATTTTCTTTTATCTCCCTTTTCTGCCTTCAAGATTCTAAAGCTCTTTCTTGCTCGGGTCAGCAAACAAGACTGAATAGTTGAGTTCATACCTCAAACCTTAAACCAAGGAGAAAAAAAAATATGGAATCTCAAGGCGACATCTTAAGAGGGTAAAGAGCCTTGGAAGGAAAGAGAGGACAGGAGAAGACGGGAGGGGAGGGGAGGGGAGAGAGGCTCAGAGGACAGACTCCTAGAGACACAGTGAGTTTTGTGGGTGGTCCTGAAAGGGGAAGTAACTGCCTGGCCAGACTACTAATTTGGAAAGTGGAGGGGGAGAAGATGGAAAAGTGACTTTCCAGAACACTTGTAGGTGAACTGAGCTAACAAGAACACCCATCTGCTTCCCTAATGTTCTCCTCCTACCTCCCCTCATCCCCTCTCCCATGCTCCCAGAGAAAGAGATATCTTTACAGAAGGAACCATTTTGGGGTTGGGGAGAAACCTGGTACCAGGAAAATTCCTAGAATTCACAAGGATGAGCCCAGCTAAGTCTTCAAGCAATGGTGGAGAGGGTGCGTGAACTGGCCTTCCCCTGTAATCAAATTGTTGACCACCCTAATTGTCATCATAGAACCTTCATCCATCAACTATTGGAGACAGATGCAGAGAGCCACAGCTAAGTATTAAGTCCTGCTCCCAGTCCACTCAAAGACATGAAGGAGGAATTGTGTGGTCAAAGGGGTCAAGATCATGATGAGAAACCCACAGAGACAGCTGACCCGAGCTACTGGGAGCTCATTGACTCTGGAATGACAGTTGGGGAATCTGCATGGGACTGCACTGGGGCCCTCTAAATGTGAATGAGTGTGTGGCTTGGGCAGTTTGTGGGGCCTCTGGCAGTGGGACCAGGATTTATCCCCAGTGCATGAACTGACGTTTTGGAGTCCATTCTCCATAGAGGGATACCTTGCTCAGCCTTGATATGGGGTGGGGGAGGAAGGGAATTGGTCCTGCTTCAACTTGACATGCTGACTCCCCATTGGAGGCCTTACCCTGGCTGAGAAGTGAATGAGGGGGTGGGGTAGAGGAAGCTGAGGAGGAAGTGGAAGGAACTGAGGGAGAGGAAACCATTGTTGGTATGTAAAATGGAAAAAAAAACTTTTAAAAAACTTTTTATAAAAAATAGAAATAACACCCTATTCTTTACATTGTGAACATGTGGATAGTAACCACCCCCAGGTAAAGAACTATACTTGGAAACCTCTGATTTTAAAAGGATACATTGGAGGGATGTAGTCAGGAAATAAGATCAGTCCAAATCTACTGTCTATCACACAGTGGAATTGTGCCCCAAACAAAGTACAGCATATTTAGTGCGTACAGGTACACCTCTGTGTAGCTTCAATTAGTAGAAGAATGACCTGGAGGAGAAGACCAAGGGGATGCAGCAGAAGCAGTAATGATGATTTCCAGTAGCTAAGGGATGTGGTGGAGACAACAGGGTCTTGGTGCCAAAGCCCCTGGAAGATGGTCATGATGAGGAATGAGTGCTTTGTCTGGGAACTGTGCATTTTTTAGGGTTGGTTCAAGTCTAAGATATTTCTCAGGAAATCAGATAGAGACAGTTCTTAGAGGTGATGTGTTTAATGCTGGAGAGATGAGGCATTCTATGTGAGATATGGTAGAAATTACATGGGAGATCCAAGTAGGCATTGAAGTCTATGAACCATAGAGACCTGAGGCACATGACAGAACATGGCACACCTATATTGGATGCTATTGGGTACCCAAACAAAGTCTGTTTTTTTATAAGGCTGTTTTGGAGTGGGCATGCTGTAGGGTACAGTTCTCAGTAAGCTACCTCCTGAGAATGAAGTTTGAGGCGTAATTCAAACAAGATGATATAGTTTTTCAGGAATAAATGTCTTAGAACCATAATGAAGAGACATGTTAGAGAACTTGCAGAGTGCTGTTCTTGATATAACACACTAGGTAAAAACAAAATGCTTTACCCATGGTTTTGCTTTCCAGAGTTTCATTTGCCTGCCCCCATCCATAGCCTGAAGATATTAAATGGAAAATTCCAGAAATATCATGCCATTCTGATCATATAATTAAATCTTAAATCAGCTCACACCTTCCCACCTGGCATATGAATAATTCCTTTGTCCAATACATATCCACACAGTATACTCTACTCACTTGGTAAGTAGATGAAGCCATTGCTTATCAGAGGGGCTATTGAGTATGGCAGTGCTTATACTCAAGAAATTCTCACTACATGTAATAGTGGCCCCAAAGTGCACAGAGTATTGGTACTGTATACTGTTATATTTATTCTGTTGTGTTACTATTTAATGTATTAGTCTCTTGGGCCTTGTCCATAAGTAAACTTGATCATCATTGTGTGTGTGTGCATGCACAGGAGCTCCTGTGGTATGATTGTGGTTGCTTGAATGAGAATAGCTTCCACAAACTCATATGTTTGATAACTGGGTTCCCAATTGTTGGAACTGTTTGGTAAGGATTTGGAGCTGTGTTCCTGTTAAAGGAGGTGTTACTGGGGTAGGTTTTCAGTGGGTTTGGGATTTAAAAGCTCGTGCTATTCCACTATCCTAGTTGTCTGTCTTGTCTGTCTGTCTCGTTCTCTCCATCCCTCTGTCCCTCCGTCCCTCCTTCTGTCCCTCTCTTGCCTGGAGATCAGGATATAATCTCTCATCTATTGCTCCAGCACCATATCTTCCTGCCTGCTGTCATGCTTCCTGCCATGGTGGTTATGGACTTACCCTCTGAAACTGTAAGCTAAATTCCAATTAAATGCCTTTTTTATAAGTTGCCTTTTTTTAAAAAAAAAGTCGTGGTATCTTTTTACAGCAATAGAACAATAATTAAGACTCTCCCCTCCTCTTCTCCCCCTCTCTCTCTGTAAATCACAATGTAAACAAAGTTTCATACTATCAAAAGTTTCAGACATTCACTTGGTCTTGAAACATTTCACCACAAATAACAGGAAAGTACTAAAAGTCATTTGGAGTGGAGAAACTACTAGGAAAGCATATGTCAACTTCTGGCTTCCTGGCAGAGATTCAAAGCTCTGCTATTTGAATGAGAGTGAAGACCTAATGCATAAGGCAATAAAGAAAGGAGCCTAATAAACTTTCAAAGACTCAGACATGGGTCAAAAAGGTGCTGACTGGAGCTCCTTAACACTGGGATACAGGAGATAACATGAGAATGCACTTATGACTCCGTATTTATTTGTCATGCCATTCAGTCCATTTATTGCTCATTCCATCCTGTAATACCAAGTCCAAAATCTTGAAAACTTAACATAATAAAAGATAAATGCTAACTACTAAATTTAATGTGGTCTGCAAGGCTAAGGAAGCTTTAAAGTCTCCCTCTTGATGTTCAGAGGGCCAGTTTCAGCCACCTGGTAATGCTACCACCGAAAACAAAAGTTGAAAGAGGAAGAGACTGTCAGGAGGCCACACCAAATGCTTAACTATCTCAGGCTGTAATGACATACACCAATTTCAGTCATTTCTTATTGCCACATAATCAGGTACATATGTGACTTATTCCTCTAAGAACACCATGAAATGTGACCCATAGCTGAGCAGTTGATTCTCATGAAAAAATAAAAAATAAATATGAAAAACCCTTACTATAGAAGGGAAGCATAAATCTTTTGGCATTGTATAATTGAAGTATAATTACTTCTGGCATTGCAAAATCAAAGTTGAGACTCTTATGAGTAATAAAGACAGGCTGAGGCAGCTGAACCTATGTTTTAGGTCCAAATTCAAGTCCTGGCTATTGGTACAGAAGTAGCTATTGTAAGGTATATAGAATGGATGGCAGCTACACTAAATAAGGGATTCTGGGCTGGATCTCAATGGTAGAGGTCTTGCCTAACAAGAATGAAGTCCTGAGTTTCATTCTGAATTACTTTTATTATTTCTATGCCAAAATACCTGATAGAACTTGCTTAAGAAAGGAAGTGTTTGTTTGGGCCCATGCTTTGAGGGAACCATCCTCCACAGTGAAGAAGTCATGGAAACAGGATCCTGGTACAGCTGCTCATTGTATCACTAGTCAGGAAGCAGATAACAATGAATTCTGTTGCTTGCCTTGCTCTCTCTTTTTAACTCAGTCCAAGATCCCAGTTCTTACGAAATGGTGCCTCCCACAGTTAGGATGAGTCTTCTCACCTCAATGAACACAGTCTAGAGACTCCCTCAAGACGTTTGTCTCCTAAGTGATTCTAGTGTCAAGTTGGCAGGCAATATTAACAATCACAAGCCCATCCCTTGCTGATTAGACATCCAAGCATATCACTTTAAAGCCAAATCTTTCCATCTTTTGTCTGCATAGGCTCATTGTCATCTCATAATGCAAAATGTATTCATTCTTAGCACTGTTCAAATATGTAAGTATAGAGTCTCTTATGGGACAGGCACTCTCTTATCTATGGGCTCCTAAAACATAATGTTATATACTTCACACACACACTGGCACAGAGTGAACATCCCTCATTCCAAAATAAAAGAATGAGGACATGACAAAGAAAGAATGGATCAGAGCAAAACTAAAACTTAGCTAAGAAAACACCAAATCCTTCAGCTTCAGGTGTGGTATCTGGGACTCATGACAGAATCATTTGGGATCCAAAGAGCTTGGGAAATCCCCCCCCCATCTCTGCCAATTGCAACATACACAGTATCTCTCACACAGGCTCACTGTAGCTTCACTCCATTCCTACATCATTCTTTGGCTGACATCCCTATCATCCCACAACTCCAAAATCCTGGGGTTTCCATTGTACCTTAGGCTTCATCTTCAGTTTCATACAGTGACACCCCCCACCTCAGGGCCTGTCATACAGTGTGTGGCCTCAGTGACTTTCTGGAACCTTTACACAAGCCTCCATGACCCCCTCACCCTGGCACTTCTTATGCCGGTAAAACTGGTAACACATGGATAAAACTGCCAAGTTCTACTACAAGTTAGAGAGGTAGACTGCCTTGCCTTTAGGACTTCTCTTGGTAGCAAATACCTTGGGAACCACTTCAGTAGCATTATTGGTTTAGACTTGCTCCTTTCAAATGAATTTGAACTTTTGATGGGTCAGGACTTGCCCTTGGGACACCTTTTCTGATAGCCCTGTGCAGAGAAGGTGCCTTCTCTTTAATGGTGCTTTCTCAATACCTGCTTTGTCGGCAACTTTAAACTCCTTCCTTTCCTCATCAAATAACACACTTTTATATCACACACACACACACACACACACACACACACACACACACACACTGTAGCCTGGGATAACCGTAGTGAACAGTAACTATGACACAGCCTGAATGTTATACTGCATTAATATTTCTTCTGCCAAACAAATTAGTTCATTAGTCCTGATTTCAGCTCACTTGAGTTCTCTAGACATTGGCAGAATGCAGACTGATTCTTTGTCAGAATACTCCATGAATGTCCTTCTCACTCCATTTTAAATAGAGTATTTGTTCTCCCTCCTAAACTTCATGGGCCAGATTTTCACTGTCTGAACTTATCTCAGCATCTTGGTCTTCCAAACTCTTAATATTGTGGTCCATTAAACTGTGCTTACAGCATTCAAGGGCTTTTCTAGCCCAAAGCCCCAAGCTTCTCCATATTACTGCCTCAAACTGGTCCCAACCACATGATCAGGTTTATTACAGCAACAGCCTCACTTATTGGTACCAATTTTCTGTATTGGTTACTTATTTGTACCGATTTTCTGTATTGGTTATTTTTCTCATTGCTATGGCCAAAGCAGCTCAAGGAAAGAAAGGTTTGTTTCAGCTACAGTCTGAGGGTAGCATCATCAATCATGAAGGACAGCATGGTGATGGGGCATGAGGCAGCTCATCACATTACACCCACTGTTGAAAAGCAGAGTGCTGAATCTTGATGCTCAGCTCACTTTTCCCTTTTCTTTCTGTTTAGAAGCACAGCCCGTGGAATGTCAGTCACAATTCAGGCATGTCTTCTCAACATAACTAGCTCAGTCTACAAACTTCCTTCACCTACACGCCCATAGGATTATCTCCTAGGTGATTCTAGATCCTGTCAAATTACCAATCAACACCAGACCCCATACATTCCCAGAACCACAAAGAAAAGAAACTAAATGTAGTGTGGATTATAACCCCCCTCAAGGAAAACGTCTGTCAATCTGGTGAATCTCTGAGCTGAATTGAGTTAGATTTTGGGTAGCACTTAGGTAGCTTCTCCAAGAATAGGTCTCTCTGGAACAGGTTTCCAGTAAGTTCAGACACTATTGGCTAAAGTGACACAAAGCTCCAGTTAAACATAAAAATGGATCTACGATTATTTTATGTGCAATGTCAGACCCAAGTTGGATTGTTTATCCAATAACCCTTGTCTCAAAACCCATCCTTCCTACCAAGTCACCAGACATCACTGGCAGTTGCTTTTTCTGTGAAAAAGTGTGCAGGTGGTAGACTTGCACAGTTGGGTCTGGTAGGAACATGTGGCCAGTTACTTAAGGGCTTTTGCAATGATATCACAGAGATGAAGTCAGAATTCATGATTGAGAGGTAAAAGGTTGGAAAATAGGAAAACACACCAGGTAAAGTTGGAAACAAGAAGGTAAACAGAAAATTGTTTAGCTTGGGGAGCTGAATGTTCGCTACAGTGGACTCTGAAACTTGGATGGAGGTGAGGTATTCATAGTGAAACTGGAAAGAGATGGCTTCCAACTCCCACTTCTCCCGACTTGTTTCGGTGTATAGCAAATCAGAGAGGCTGACCACAGCCATGTGGTATGTAATAGTGGTAGAGACTGGAATCTGGGAGGACTCTGAAAAATCTCTGTCAACACCTAAATCAAATCCAGCCCAAAACTACTAAAACAATCGGCCAGTGGGAAGTGGCCAGTATGTGAACACCCTGCATGTTTGAGGGGCATGCTCAAGACAGGTAGGAAGCAGTCCAAAAGAAGAATGATATTCCCCATTCCAGCTCCCTAGCAGCCATAGCTACAGCACTGGGACCTAAGCAGAGCCAATCCGATCTTCCCACTCCATAGCAGGAGATGATGTGCGATTACCAGACCAGAGCCAAGAGTCTGCTGGCACCGAGGCAAATGTCCAGAGGTGGTGATGTTAGTGACAGTGTGTAGCAGTCTGCTGCTAAGGTAGCATTTTGGCTGGACTTCATCTTCCTTGTTCAAGGATTAGATCTCAAATGTCTGACTGATTCCATGTGTTTACCCTTCCAACATGAGGGAATAGACTAGCACTGTTTTCAGTTTGTGGCATCAACCACCCTGAATTCAGAACTCAGCCGAAGGTATATAATATCAAGTCTGGCTTTCCCTTTGAATGCTTTTTTGGAACAAAGTATACGGTGAATGAAATACAGTCTGGAAGAAGAAGGGGCAAATAACAATGAAAGCCTTTTGGAATTGTTCAAGATGACATCAGAGAACTATTGGGTAGCTGAATCATGAGTTCCACATATGCATCAATATTAAGGAAGGCAATCAGCAAACATATCTGGCTGGGTCAATTTTAACTGGGCCTGAAAGGTTAAGTAACTTGGTTGCTGCAAAAGAGTGCACCAGAAGCTTCTTGCTCCCCTAGCAGTGCAGCACCAGCCAAGCCACTGGGATGGGGAAGCGATGGTGCCTGTCAGTATCCTTCTGGCTTTCTGGCTTGTTTTTGTTGTTGTTTGTTTGTTTGGATTTGAAGGGATTATTTTTGCTTTTGTTTTTTACAGCATTTGTGCACGTAACATCCCTTCCAGGTCTCTTAATATCATTGTGAGGGAGGTGAGTCAGGGCTTCTCATTATCTTTCCTCTTACAGCTTGGATCTGAAGTGTCCACCACTGACGCGTTTTGAATGCTTGTTCCATACCTGGTGCTGGAAACGTTGGAGATAGGAGATTGTTAGTGAACACAGGCCATGAGAGGCAGGCCTATTGTGCCCTCTTCGTCACCGCCCTCTGTGATGTAAACAGCCTCCACCTCATACTCCTGCCACCCAAACTGAGCTACTCCACTGTGTTTCACTTGCCATGACACTCAATCTTCTGAAGCTATGAGCCAAAAGCATCTTTCCTTGCTTATTTCCCCACTGAAAATTAGTAAAGGTAACTAATATAGCTTCGCTCCAGATGAGTAACTCAAAATCTAGACCCTACAAGTGATTTTCTCAGCTTCAGAGCCACAGAGCCCACGTGGGAAGAAAGTGTCTTTCGCTTCATTGTTTTATGAGTTCTCCCAACAATATCCCAAAGGAAGGTTAAACCCAAGCTCTATTAGTACACTCCTGGAGTTCGCCCTTTCTTATTTGGGCAGCATAAACTTCCAGAAGGTTCTTTCTTATGTCGAGTCAAAACATATGTCTTGTTAACCTTCCAGCATCATAAAACAGGCTCACAGTAGATAGAACTAGGCTTATAACTCATACCCCTTAGCTCCTAGGTGGGCCCTTTCTATTGCCACTCATGACAAAATGCCCCTGCCTGTGTTCCCTTCCTGCCCGGCTATCATACCACCCTTTCTTGTTACCAAGGTTCTTTCCTTGCCCTTTGGAACACTCTGGAAAGTTTACTTCCAATAGTTTTACCTGATTTGCTACTCTTCTTTTCCCCTAGTTTGTGGGTAACAGCCTGAACTTGCCAGGAGAATATAAATGGAAAAGACTAGAAGCAGCTAGAGCAGGCATGGCACCACATGGGATGAGGTGCAAGATGGCCAACAGGGTGGCTTGGTTTGGCTCCATAGCCCGGAAAAAAAATGTTTGTCAAGCATGCTAATTCATTTTACATCTTTCCTTATAAATTACATTGCTTTGCATAGTCTTGTGAGCTTCACATGTGTTTGTTATGGCTACAATTATGTGTGAGTGGCCAGGGACCTAGCATCCTGGGAGAGTGATTTCCTCCCTCTCTTGCATTCTCTGATTCCAGAGAGCTTTCTTGCTGCCTTAGTCTATCCCTCTTTGAAGAACACCACAGGTTTTCCCCCATGAGACTGAGCATCCTTCTCTGTGGACACCTGTAATTTTGGAGAAAGAAGCTCCAAGGAACAATGGCAGAAGCCCATTCTTTCTTCCAATATCTATATGTCCCCCCTCCATGGAGTATAGTGACAGACACAAGAAGATAAAATTACTGACCCAGAAAAACTTGAGAAAGCAACCCTCAGACATATGTGAGCTTTTCAGCAGAATACTGAGGATTTGCCTAAGAAATGAAATACCTTTCAATTGCAAAGAACTTAACAGGAACCAAGTCAAAATCCTATGGGCCTACTGTAGGCCCATCTCTTCCTAAAAAGTCAGATGAAGTCTGTTATTTTTCTTAATGTCAACTGCATGGAGGCCATGACAGACAGAAGGATGAGGCTGATCTCTCTACAAGTCCATGAGGCTTGGCATGCTAGGGTAGAATGCTCCATGTGCCCACTCTTCTAAGTTTGCTGCCTGTTTTTCTGCAAGGTGCCTTCTAGGAAAGTCTTGGTTCCAGAGCCAAGTCAGGTTTCCACATAGGTGATCTCCCTGAGGCAGGCCAGCAGCACATCTGATTTCCATTAGCCCCTCAGCGGCCCTAGCCTCACCACTTCTGTCTTGTTCTCAGCGGTGACAGGCTGCTGGAGATGCCTTGACAGCAGCCTTGCCAAGGCATTCCCAGTATGTGTCTCCCCTCAGCTCAGTGTGCTGGTGTTCTCAGGTCCTCTGAGTCTTTCCAGAGCTGGTCAATCTTTCAGATCATCTGTTTGTCAGTCAGCCTGCCCATCAACTGTCTTTCTCTATTAGGCAGTAGGACAACATCATTCAGAAAGTTCATGAGTCTGTCAATCAACCACCCAGTTTGTGAATCTGTTGCTAAGACTGTTGTTTTAGGAGAGGTGATGAAACAGAAACCACAAGCAAGACATACCTCACAGAATATGAAAGAAAGAGAGCAGAGGTACCAATGTCCTATGATGGCAGTGCTGAGGAGATGGGCATCGTTGAGGAGATGGGCTGCTCTGAGGAGATAGGCTGTTCTGAGGAGATGGGCAGTGTTGAGGAGACGAGCTACTCTGAGGAGATGGACAGTGCTGAGGAGATGGGCAGAGCTGAGGTGGGAAGGGAGGGCTGAGGGTTCCTTGGAAAGGAATACGTAGAAAAAAAAGTATTTAAAAGGGACCAAAATGCTAGAAGGGTAATTTTCGTGCTTCTCTTATCAGACTTCCTCCACAAAAGTTCATGGGTGAGACGCTTCCATAAGAGGCTAAGGGGAGGCAGACAGAGTGGGACAGAGAGGCAATATGAATCCAGATGAGTCTCAAAGATCCTCTCCAGGTCTGACAGTGTCACTTGGTCTTTCTCTGGCTCATCTGTCAAAGCAGGAAGGACCTGTCCTTTGAGGATCTAACTTCAACTTTCCCCTGGGGTTTGGTTATTTGAGTGCAAGGCCTTTACAATGAGGAAAGGCATGCAGACAGAAGCATGAGCACAGGCCCCAGGGGTCGGCCTTCCCCTCCACTGAAGGACAAACCACACTGGTTAGTGGCAGTGGCTGTCCGTCCCTAGGTTGAGGTGTTGTGGACTGGAGAAGCCATATCTGGTACTGCCATTGGGGTAGAGGTGGGGCCAGAGATGAATTCTTAGAAGGAAATTTTCCAGAGTGTTCAACAGGATAAGAAAAGAACCTCAGCGCCAAGAAAGGGAGGTATGACAGCAGGACTCATACATCCCTTTCCTGGTGCTTACACTTGTTTTGAACTCCCCTCCCATCCCCTCCCCTCCCCTCTCTTCCCCTCCTCCCTCCCTTTCCCTCTTCTCTTTCTTCTCCTTCCTTCTCCTCCTCTCCTCTTTTTTCCTCTTCACCCCTCCCCTACTCTCTTCTCTCTTCAATACGTCTTTCTCAAGCTGTTGGCTGGCATCAAAATTCATCCAGAACTCACTTAGGCCCTGACAGCTAGGTCACCGGAAGGCAAATTGAATAACACCTTTCGAATCCATTTACAGGTCACCCAGGCCCAGAGAAATGAAGAGGCCTGCCTGTTAAATACAAGGTAAGAAACTCCATGAGCAAGAAATTCTGCATGTGATGCAGGGGAGATGTATTGGGCTTGCCACAGTCTTTATGGACACTGATAGCTGGCCTCCGTCTTGAACAAGATGGAGGAGAGCAGTAAGTGTACAGAGAAAAAGCTGAAATGCACAGACTCAGGCCATCCAATGAGAATGAGAGAGAATGATAAGCAGAGGGCTCAGAAGGCAGGGGAGAGTGGCCAGGGAGAAAGCTAAAATATCAGAGCCCAACCAGGCCCGATAAAGGCTAGCCAGGAAATTTTCCCCTTTCATTGTGGGCATCGAGGGCCTAGTTTTTGATCAAAGAGATGGTCAATTAGTATTTGAATAGTAATTCAAATTAAAGTTAGGTGGTACTGTATACTTGTAATCCCAGAGCTGGGGAGGCAGAGGCAGGAGGTTCCTTGGGACTTGTTGCGCAGTGAGCCTCATCCACTTAGAGAGTTCTGAGCCAGGGAGACAGCGGAAGATGGATGGTGCCTAAAGAATAATGCTTGGCCTCCATGCAGGCACACACACACACACACACACACACACACACACACACACACACACACACACAAATACCAATACAGATTATATTAGGTTCCATAAATCAAATAATCATACCAATTATATTTGATTTTCATGTCTGAAGGCTCAAGTATCACTGAGCCTGTGTTCAAACCACAGCTTTAATATTATGAGTGGTGTCACTGTGGGCATGTTATACAATGTTTCAGTAACACAGTTTTGTGATGTGCAGAAGAAAAGTGAGGAGAACCCCTTGCACATATGACCCTTTGATGAGACATACAATGGCAACCGATTAATCTGGACAAGAAATAATGGTAACATCATCTTCATCTTGAGCAGGGGGATTTTGAGACTTAGAGACTTAAAGTCGGGAACTTGCCCAGGATCACACAGCCAGGCTGTGGCACAGGTAGGTTGCAAACTACTTTCAAGACTAAGATTTGTGCCTTAATCTGGAGGTTCTGCTGGCAACTGGGGAGCGCTGGACACAGTAGAGGCCATGTGACTCCTTGGGAGAGTTGGAATTACTGGGGCATGAAGATGCTAGTTGCTACTCAGGAGAGCCACTCGGGCAGCCAGGCTGTCATTTGGAAACCCCTGAGTCGCTGGCCTGGCCGAGAGAAGACCTGTTCTTTCCATCAGTGGGGCCGGGGAGGTTAATGGCATTCCCAGGAAGGGCCAGGGATTAGGGGAGCCTGCGCTTTGGAGCCAAATTCTTTCACCTCTAGTGAGTTTTCCAGAGTTTCTCCCTCTGCCCCCCAGTGCCTGGCTCCAGAAAAAAAGAAGGGGGATGGGCTGAGACCTCCCGCTCCCCAGCCCCACCAGGCTGGAGGAGAGTGCGGCCCCCCACCGGGCTGGCCCTGGTCCCGGCTGTGGCTGTTCCGGCGCAAGCTGTGGGAAAGGAGGAAGGCCTCCACGTGCTGCACGCTCTCGCTGGGGTGCAGCAGAGGCGGATGGAGGGGAGGGCGGTGAGACCCTTCAGAGGCTGGACAATTAGAGAGAAAGCACATTCCAGGGGAATCCACATCTGGGATGAGCCTGAGCCAGGGCCAACCCTATAATCCATTGCAGATGTACCGGCCAGCAGCAGATGTGGGCAGACCTCCCTTCTGGGAGGCTGGGGGTGGGGCCTGCAGGGGCAGAGAGGTGAAGAGCCACTCCTTTGGGCAGCTACTACCTGGCAGTGTCTTTGTGCTCGGCATTTTGCCCACAGCGGGCAGGCAGGCCGAGAGGCTGCTACTATCCCAGACCTTACTTCAGCTTTCTGTTTCTGGGAGCAGTTCTTTGGCCAGAAGGCCACCAGCCACCAGGCGGGAATCCCTGTTTCATGTGCCAATTGATGTACAGCAGTTCAGTGACTTCAAAACCTGCAGAGGGAAGAGTCTGGAACTCTGAGTCTGACTCAGCCCAGTTCCAGCCAGCTCTTCCTGGCTCCAGTTCAAGACTCTGGGGTCCCTGGGGCTGGCATTGCCAGCAGGAAGTTTCAAGGGACCTTTCTGTGGCAAGAACTTGGGATCTTCATGCACCAGCTGGGGTAGATTATGTTTAGCTCTCTGTGCTTGGCTTATGACCTAATGTTTGGCCCCAGTGCCCTGCTAGCTGGAGGGGAACTCTGCAAAGGCTATCCAGAGGTCTAGGAGATGGAGACAGAAGCCTTGTCAGACATGCAGCTGGGACAGCCTTGGTCTCTAGGTGGGGATTTGTAATTGCTGGTTTCCCAGCATGCCTTGAGAGTACCTGGAGCTGAAGAATCACATCTTGGGGTGTCAGAGCAGGGAACTGATTCCAACTTCCATGGTCTGTTCTAATCTGTTTGTGTTACAGGGTGGAGGCTTCCAAAGAGCGATGGCAAAGCAGAAGGAGTGCTGTTTCCCAATGAATGAGCCTGTGTGGGATAAATGACTGACTGACTGAATGGGTCAATGAGTGGGAAAGTGTGGCTGGTGAGACGGAGGTGTGGACAAGGCCTATGGATATAGTGAGTATGCCCATTTCCAGCTTCTTGGCCATTTTCAGTTTGCCTGATGGCTAATAAGTACTCTGCCTTGATCCCTTTTTCTCATCTATGTCTCCACATATTATCCACTGCAAGACCAACGTCTCCAAAGAGAAGGAAGCATTCACAGCAGTTAGCTCACCAGGCAAGTGGCGGGGACAGGATAGGATGCAAAGCTATGTGTCCTCAAGCCCCTACTCCACAAAGATCTCTGCCAGAGCCAAAGACAAGTTCCATCCATTTCACAGGCAAGGAAACAGGAGACAGGCCCAGAGGGGGTGCAAGACGGATTACAGGATGCGCTTTAAATCAGGCCTGGCAGTACACGGAAAGTAATGGATTCCTTTTGGCGGGAGCAGCATTCGTGGCCCCTGTGGGCCCAGGCAAACCCCAGAATGGTGTCTCCCGGGACTAACGACAGGTGGCAGCAGAGGACTATGGGAGGCAAAGTGAGTGAGTCTTCATTACATTTGCCTAGCTCATGTTCTTCAAGGCCCAAGTTGGCTACATTGGTGCCCTGTGTGCAGGCAGTGGAGAGATCGTGGTGGAAGCCCCCCCTCAACTGGAGTAAAGGGGTGTTTACTGAAGGAAAGTGTCCTGAGCAATGGCAAAAGGCAGGAAGGATGGAAGATCTGAGAGCAGCTAGACAGAGCCTAAGAAGGAGAGGGAACCGGAAAGGGGGGACAGAAAAAAAGACAAGAGCAGGGCAGAGACAGAGAAATGGGCTTCAAGGAAAGCCAAAGACCTGCAAAGGCTTTGTGGGATTAACTACATCACGGCGATCCCGGGGGATGTGTGGCCGTAGAGGATTCCCCAGCCAAACTGTCACCTCACAGTGGGGTAGGTGAGGAGGCTTGCTTGAGGTCACACAGCAAACCTGTGATCAAACACAAACTTGTCTCAGCCTGGATCCTTCCCCAATTCTAGATGAAACAGCACCTTGGCCAGTATACTTGGTAAGTACCAGGAAAATCTACCTATCATTTGCCACAGAGTTCAAAACCATCATTTAAAACAAAACCAAAAACAAAACCAAACCCTGTGGACCTAATTTTGCCACACAGGTGCACACATTATTTGCTGGCAGGCCCCAGCCTCTGCCATCTCTGGCCTGCTGGGCTACATGAGAGCAGCACTGGTGCTATGTCATCATCCACCCCTGTGATCCTATTTTTCAAACTCAGAATCAGGCCAGATTGTCTAATGCATGATATGATCGCAGAATGGAATATTTAAAATTAGGCTCATCCCCGGAAATCTAGGCCATCTGCTCACTGTCCTATTATCCCAGCCATTGGCTTTCCCTTCACACACAGGCCTGGAGATGCCCCCAGCTGTTAGGCAGGCCCTGGAGCTGAGAATGAGGGAGGTGAAAGAGCTAATACATACTGAACTCATGCCATGTGTCAGGCATTTTCCAGCCATTATCTCACTTACTTTCCATGACAACCATTTACAACAGGCACTCTTATAAATCTCCATTGCACAGATGAGACACAAGGTCCAGAGAACTGGACTCTTAGCCAAGGTCCTACCATGACCAAGCCAGCCAGGCTAGAGTAGGCTCTGTGACCTCAATGCAATAAGCTGACCCTTCCAGCAGTGACAGGAATAATAGAAGAGGAAATGCTATGCTGAAGGCTGCTATGAGTTGGCATCTGTGAATAAAGTAGAGAGGTGGAATGCCTTGCTCTTCTTTGGCCTCTAGAAAGTGTGTCCAGCTAGGACCATATATGCATTGAGAGCACACTGTTGTAAGGCCACGGGGAGTGGGGAGATTGGAATGGGCTTGCAACCCATGACCCACGAGGAACTATGACTTCAGATTTCAAATTCAGAAAGTCATGGAGGATAGGCATGCCCTATAGGACTAAATAAGAAGGCAGGTTGAAAAAACAGCTTAAAGACCAAGCCTGTCATAAAACTGGCTACCTTGAATTATGGTGAGCTCTTTATTACTTAGTTAGTTTCAGCTGAGCGCTTGATAGGATGGTCACAGGAAGACTGTGGCTGTGGGTCAGAGGTTAGACCCACGTTCCAAAGTTCATCACACTACTTGTATCCAGTCCAGCACCTCATGCCCTTTTAATATTAATCTTTATTTTATATTTTTTGCCTGCATGTATAACTGTATAAGGGTGTCAGATCTTGGAATTATAAACAGTTGTTAGCTGCCATGTGGTTGCTGGGAATCGAACTCAGGTCCTCCGGAAGAACAGTCACTGCTCTTAACCACTGAGCCATCTCTCCAAACCCCTTTATGGTTCTAAGAACGATTCCAGTCAGAAGAGTTCAAGTGTTCTGACTTTCTGTAAAAGGGTGTGAGGAGGGCTGGAGAGATAGCTCAGAGATTAAGAGCACTGACTGTTCTTCCAGAGGACCCGAGTTCAATTCCCAGCATCCACATGGTGGCTCACAACCATCTAAGATGACATCTGGTGCCCTCTTCTGTACATTGTATACATAATAAATAATAAATCTTTAAAAAAAAAAAGAACCATGAAGGAATGGCTACTGTGAAGGGAGACAGGAGAAGGTTGCAAATGAGGACCACCTAGAGGAGAAGCATCCTTAAACAACAAGCATCAAGGAGACAGATGGCCAGTGACAAATGGAAGAAAACAGAACCATTCAGAATATATCTCTTGGAGGAAGAGAGGCACTTTTTCTTTAACAACATTACTTTGCTGATGATTTTGTGAATCATGCCACTAATCCTTAAAAAGAGATAGGGCCAGTGAATAGCACACATATTCATTATTTGAAATATGTCTTTAATCAAGCACTCTGGGTAATGCTGAACATTTTCTTGTTAATGTCAAGGAATCCTTTCTTGGAGCTAATCTAGATGTCAATTGCGATGCCAGCAGACCATTGTTGAATGCTAATGTTGTACAATATGCCATTGAGTGAGAATGCAGATTGTCAGATGGCTGCAAGGTGCAACAGACTGGTGATGGCCCTAGTTTCTCCTGACAAGACCATAGGGATGTCACAGGCTAAGACAGTTGGAGTGAAATGGAAGAATGGCCCATTCTTGTTGAATTAAATCTGTTTTCTGTCCATTCTATCAGATCTTCACCACTTAAGTCAATATTTATTTACCAGATGTGTGTGCAGGAACCAGAAAAGGTTGGCCTACAGAGCAAGATTTCCTTCTTGAGAGATTCCAGCTATTTCTAACATTTTCCTTCTTCATCCTTAGTAACGTGCTTCCTCCTCCCATGACTGCGTTTGAACTCTCCCTCGAGAAAGCCAGATCATGAGCAATGAAGAAAGCTGTACACTGTGAGAAGCCAGGATCCAGAGAAAGTTTTTGAGGAAAAGGCTGTTCTCCTGCCTGTGGATATGTGTGCATGTCAAGGGATGCTGTATGATTAGGGTCAGCTTCTGCTTCAGATATGAAACTTGTTTAGTTTGTCAAGAAATACTTTTGTTTGGGATAACATTCAGGGCACAAGTTCCAGCTGTGAATAAGTGCCTTAGTTCTGTGTCCTTAGAAGTAGAATGTGGTTAGGATATGTGAGTTATCAAGGGCATGGCCCTGTAGAAAAATCTGTGAGTCAGGAAAGAATGCTACAAAAGAGGTCAGAGACAAGAAGGATATGATATCTGATCATTTTACCTTAACGTGATCCAGAGTGCATGTGGAGTCTCATACCACAGAGCCATTCCATCATAGGGGCAGCATCTCTTAGTGGGCTCCCAATAAAGAGGAAATGAACTCTCCTATACAACTCTGGATTTGGTGGCTCCCATCATCCATAGGCAAGCCTCTGAATTCTTCTATCAACATTACTTACAGAAAGTAGGGATAGATCAGAAGGTTATCTGGAAAAGGCACCAATGCCATCTATCCAGCAAGACAAGGCTCATTCTAGAAGACAAAAAGACTTCAATCATTGTGTCTTCACCAAAACCAGCTATTATTTAGCTGTGTCTCACTGACCAGAGAGAGTGCTACTAGGCGTAGGAAATAAGAGAAGGAGGAGTATGTTCTAATGAGACAGTGGGCCAAGCCTGGGTTCAGGAAGTCACAAGGCTAAATGAACAGAGACTGAAAAGAAAATACACAGTAAGTTATCTCCAGAGTTGTATCAGGCCATGATACACAATGGGATCACATTTCAAGAGGCAGCCTTAGAAGATCCTCTCTTTCACTAGGATTACATGGAACTGACTCAAGTGGATTGTTTGTAGGTTGTCTGTAATTTTGTCAATTGCATTATTCCATTATCTCCTTCTTGTTCATTTTCCTTATGAAAATGTCAGTCAGTCACTGCTGCTCTGTTCAAGGAAGCTATGGGAATAGCTTGGCACCAATCCCAGGGCTGGTATGTTTCATGAAAAAGACAGCAGCTCCCACCTATTGAGCATTTAATATGTATTAGGCATCTACTGAATGTTGATTTTTTTCAGGCATTATTAATTCATCTTCATCGAGTCCCCCTGACTGGGCTTGGTGTTGTATCATTAATGAGGGGGTGGCTGATAAGAAAAGGGAGTATCCACTCTTGAGGGAGGGTGGACAAAACTGTATTTGCCAGGAGTGGAGACTGATCCAAGCATTATTGGGTCAGTGGGACCATAGGACTGTCTGCTCCCTGCCCAGGGAGGGGATGGGGAGTTGTGGAGAAGAGAGAATGACCTGATGTGGTGGGAGGGTGAAGGGACCTTGAATAAGGATATACAGGGATGGAAAAAAAAATTCAGAGGGAAAGATGAACACAAAGTAAATATATGTATAGCAATCTTATTTGCATTATCACCCTTGATAAGTCATGCTTATGATTTTTATCTTCTTTATAGTTATTGTTAACTTTTCAGCATTTTAAATTCATTTTACTGTTTTTTTATAAATACAAAATAAATAAAGAAAAAAATAATCAGTACAATAACCTTTCACTCATCTTTGAAAGTTATATAACATGAAAAATATATCTGTAACTCATTTTTAATAAAATATTATGTAAAACTTTAAAAAAAAGAAAAGGGAGTATCAAAGAAAGGTGATATGGCTTCTCATTTATTTTTATTTTATGTAAATTGGTGTTTTTCCTGCATGTATAACTGTGTAAGAGTGTCAGATCTTGGAATTACAGACAGTTGTTAGCTGCCATGTGAATGCTGAGAATCAAACCCACGTTCTCCGGAAGAACAGTCAGTGCTCTCAACTGTTGAACCATCTCTCCAGCCCGATATGACTTCTTAATGGATGGACATGTCATTCCCTGAAATGGGGACCCTAAAGAAAGAACTTATTTTCCATCTGGGTGGCAATAATTTTGGAAACTTGAACCTGTAGGAGGTGATCCTAGCTGGTATAAATAGGTGACTAGGGACAGGCTTTTAAAGGTTGTACCTGACCTCTGGGTCCAGCCTCTGTTTCTACTGGTCAGCCATGTTGTGAAAAGCTCCTACCCCAATGAACTAAGATTCTCTACCATTCCTTATGCACCATGATGGACCAAAATTATCTAAAAGCATGAGCCAATATTATTCAAGCAAAAGTAATTTTAATTTTAAAATTAATTTAAATACAAGTACCATGTTCTCATTCTGCAGAGAAGATGGTCAAGGCTCATGAGATATAATAGCAGAAACTTACACAAAGTAACACATGTAGCACAACTGTGAAGCTGAAAAGCAAGTCCAGTGCTTTCCTAGTCAGTGGACCTATTGATTATTCCTCGTTAACTGTCTAGGCCTTACTGAAGTAGTGCAAAGGGGTCCAAGTGTTCATCCAAGTGAGTCCTCGCAGTCACAGGTTGGGTAGAATAGTCAGATACCATTAAGATATTCTCTAGTAAGTTCACTAATTATAAAACTACTCTGGCATCACTCCCAGATTGACCCTGACAGATATTCCAGTCTTTTATGATTATTGGCTATTATAAACATCAAAGAGAAAAGAGCAAGTATAAACTCAATCAGTTGGCAAAGTAAAACTGGAAATATTAGAGAAGATTCTTGAGCTCATGAAATCAACATGAGTGATATTGGAAAACTGCTGGCATTCTAGCAAAGCCGGTTAACAGTTAACAGCTGACCAAGAGTGAGCTGACGAGCAAGAGACTAAGATAAAGACTTCAAAAATAATGAGTTGACACTCTAGTTATTAAGAGATATCCTGGGGAAAACCAAAGCCCTTGAATTTTTTTAATAAAATGGCCTTTTTATGATTGCACTATGAAAAGCAAAGGCTGTTATGCCATGGCATTACACAGTTTCATCGTAAAAAATCACATAATAAAGCAACTAATTTTTGATTCATTTGGTTTTTTTCACTTAAGAACTAGGACAGAACTCTGCTTTTAGCCTGAATTTGTCATAATTTTGGTTCTGCATTTTATAATAAATTCAAATAACCTTTAAGATTTTTTATAACACTAGAAACAGGTTGAGATTTCTCCCAGCACCAATTATCTGCAGATAAAAGTTTTTTCAAAAGGGCAAAGACAAACCTTGTATCAAATCAACCTGGCTTATCCCCTCACCAGTTTCTTGGATTTTTATCCACATGTTTTGTCATTAGTACAATGAAGAAACCCCATATCACTAGTCTGAACATTTAATGAGAGGATCCATGGGAAGTATTCAGTATAGTCCCTAACATTTAGTGTTCATTTGATAACAACTACCTGAGCTCATGTTGTTGGTATAGGGGTTTTGTCCCATCCTGAAAAGAACATAGGCCCCATAGCCTATGAGACCCTGAATTCTAATATGGCCATGGCTGTTTCTTTAATGTAGACATTGAACAACTTGTTTCCTCTCTCTGAGCCTTGGTTTTCTTTTCTTTTAAACTTTATTTATTTATTTATTCATTTGCCTTGGTGTTTGTCTGGAACTGGAACTACAGACATTTGTGAGCTGCCATGTGGGTGCTGGGAATCGAACCCGGGTCCTCTGGAAGAGCAGACGGTGCTCTTAACCGATGAGCCATCTCTCCAGCCCCGAGCCTTGGTTTTCTTATCTAGAAATTGGGCCCCATAGAGTTATTGGAACAGTCAGGATAACTATCATCATACTGCCCCTTAACAAGTAATAGGTTTTGTATACATGCATTGAGGCTGTGCTCATGTTTGTGTGTATGTGTTTGTGTGTATGTATGGGGGGTGGACTCACATAGCAGGAATATTTGTAAGAAATGGAAGGAAAGGAATAGATCTTGTCCTTCGTAGGCTTACAGTTTATGAAAAACACACTGTCATCTGTCACTTGCCTGTCCTCTCTGGCTCAGTTCTCCTTTTGTAGTAAACAGATGTATGTAGAAGCCGTTAAAATTCGGAGAATCTTAGTAGTCACGTGGAATCCAGAAAAGCAAGCCTAGGCGGTGTGGTTTCAAGAATGAGATTCTGAAGAGTGCAGCCAAGGAGGGAGCGCAGCCAAGGAGACTGAGGTCTGCTTTGGAGCCAGACAGACAGATCTGAATTTAAGTCTTAGTGCTTGGGCTTGGGATGTGAATGAGTGGCAGACCTCCATGCACAAGGCCCTGAATTTGATGCCCAGTTCTTCCACTTTGTTGGGTCACTATAGAGCACTAACTTCTCTTCTCTGAGTCCAGTTCTCCTCCTCTGTGTGTCAGAATGAAATATCCTTATGAGGATACAAGACATCATCAAACCCAAGCATTTGAAAGTACTTCATAGGCAGTAAGTGCCTTTTCTTTCCCCTAAGAATACTTCCCGGAGACATGAGAACTTGATCCAGGTGGGTTTGGTATGAATAAAACTGCTGGAGAACTAGGCAGAGATGGGCAGAATAGCAGGCGATGGTCTATTTGCTGATGCCTTTCTCAAGAGGGCCAAATATTGGAATCTGACAGAGCAAGCACCCTGTCCTGAGGCCCGTGAAGAAGCCAACCCTTTGCCAGGCCCAGCCTGGGATTCTCATCAGGGCTGGGGGTGAACCAAAATGAAATATATATATTTATAACAATAATAATAATTATTCTTTCACCAATTTTCTCTTCCTCCAATGGAGTCTGGCAGAACTACAGAGCAGGGAAACTGCTAAAGTTGAGAGTAATAGTGCCCCCAGGACAAATAAAGAGGGAACTTCAAACCAGCAGATGCTGCTGAAAACCCCAACACAGGAAATATCTGCAGAATGAATTGAGAATTTATGGGGTTTGGGGTTTTTCAGGATTTATAAGCAAGTTCCACGAGCAGAGGAGAGAGATGGAGGAGAGAAAACAGAGTACGGCAGGAGGAGAGGTCTGGGGACAAAGTCTGTTATGTTTCTCCTGCCTCAACATTTCAGCTAAAAAAGCAAACATGGCATCAGCCTGTAAGGACCTGGACAAGATGGGCTGAGATAGGGTGGATCCTGGGTGCCTATTGACACGAGCATCAGCTTCACAGAGGCCAAAGCAGATGGTTAGAGTTAGGCAAGTGGACAGAAAATATGTATGGCATGAAAATGATGGTAAGCATCATTAAGCCTGCCAATGGTTGAGTCCTCCTGGATTCAAGGATTTCCACTTTCTCAGGATTTCCCCAAACCTGATATGTTAGAGTCGGGTGATAGGAATACCCAGAGTGTGCAAATATGTGAGTCCCAGAACTCTGGGGAAGGTCAGAAGGAAAAGCACATGCTTACGGCTCCCCAGCAGCATAGCCCCTGTAGGAACCTCAGTTTTTCCACATATGAAATGGGAGAGTTGTTTACAATAGACAATGGTGGTTGTTATTGACAAAATGGAGCAGGGGAACAGGTTCTTAGGTTTTCAGAGATGGGACAGGAGGAGAATAAAGACAGAGCCTTCTCCAAGCAAAGATAGTTCTGGAAAGACCAACGCTTCCCAGATCTCCAGAGCTTCTGGAACATCTTTTCCACTTGCTTGGATATGAGGCTATGAGTTGAGATTGAATTTAGGCCACCCTAGATGCAAACCCTTCAAATGCCCTCAAAGGACTCTGAAAGTTTACTGTATCTGGTATCTGAACAAAAGGGAGGTTGGGGGAAAGAAAAAGCCATTTTCAGTTGCGGTTAAAAGATAGTGGTGCTTGGGAAGTGTATAATGATGCAACTCTTGGAAAAGGAGAACACATTTTTAGTGAAACAAAACTTCAGCCATAGGAAAAAAAAAAAGAAGAGATTCCTGGAAGAGAGAGAAAGTAGCCTGAGGACTGATGGGAGGTTCCCCAGGTGTCTATGAATGGATTCGGTGGGATGGATTTTGCCATGGTCACTCAAGGTCTATTAAACAAGAGGTGACATGCCCTTTCCAATAACTCTGCTTGTCTTTATAGTGACAGAAATACAAGTTTGCTTCCAGAGGGATGGAACATTTTGAGACAGTGACAATTACCTGCCTTTAAGAAGGTTGTGGAAACTTTGAGCAGCTAGGTAACAGGAGGAACTTAAGAGATAGAGAGCCATGGGTGCCCGTGGGAAGGGGAAATAGAGAAGAGCTCCTGAGTAAATTGGGATCCAATAGGGGAGTGAGCTAGGGGAGGTGGGAAGAGATCATGAGAGGAGATGGTTGAGTCGGGGAGCAACAGAGAGGGAGAACAAAGAAATGGATATCTTGATAGAAGGAGACATTGTGGGGTTAAAAAGAAACCTGGTGCTAAAGAAACATTCAAGAACCCACAAGATATCCTGGCTAGAACTCCAAGCAATACAGAGAGAGTGTCTAAATAGGACTTCCCTTATAATCAAATGAACCCTAATTGTCATTATAAAACCTCATCCAGCAACTGATGGAGGCAGAAGCAGAGATCCATAGCTAAGCACTGGGTAAAGCTCCCCTTCTAACTGAAGACAGACAGACAGAGAGAGAAGAGAATATATGAACAAAGGGATCAGGATCATGAAGAGGAGACCCACAGAGATGGCTGACTGGAGCTATTGGGAGCTCACTACCTCTGACATGACAGCTGAGGAACCTTCATGGAAAAGAACTAAACCCTTCGAACGTTGCCGACAGTCAAAGATATGGGCAGTTTATGGAGCCTCTTGAAGCAGAACCAGAGCTTATTCCCACTGCATGAACTGGCTTCTCAGAGCTCATTCCCTACAGAGGAACACCTTACTCAGCCTTCATACTCTGCGAAGGGACTAGGCCAGATCAAAATGACTCACCTTGTGTTTCCTTGCCCTCCCTGGGGAATGAATGGAGGGGAGTTAGGGGGAAGGTTGAGGAAGGATTTTAAACTTAAAAAAAAATTAAAAAAGAATGTTGTGGAGTGCATGTCTGCATTAGACTCAGGGTTTGATGGGAAGGTTGTTATTGGGAAAAAAGTCCTTCCCAAGAAATATATAAATAATGTCTACCCACACTTAGTAAGGTCTTAATGACAAACAAAAGCATGATTCCATCAAAGTTTACTCTGAGGAACAAATGAGTTTATTGGACCTACAGATCAGATTGTGGGCAAGGAGTGACCAGCGATGTGGGAACCCAGAGAAGCCACACTGGAAAGTCTTCATTTACTACAGGGGAGGGCTTCCCCATAGCAGAATAGATGGGAATCCTCTACTGTTTTTGATTTTTTGACTAATTAACTCATCCTTTATTGACAATTTACAAATATTTTCTCCTACATCTTACCACAGCCAGTATGAATCATTGGCATTGATTTATACAAAATTTATGAGCATTATATAATTCAGAGTGTGCATTTATTTTTTAAGAATTTTTATTCATTTTACATACCAACCACCACAGATCCACCCTCTCATCTTTCCTCCCACTTCCCATCAGCCTTTGCTCCCACTCCACTATCCACCTCCATCCCTTCCTCTCAAAGGGTAAGACCTACCAATAGGAAGTCAGCAAAATTTGACACATTCAGTTGAGACAGGACCAAGACCCAACCCCCTCATCAAAGCTGAGCACCATAGTAATAGGCTCAAAAAGCTAGCTCATCACCAGGGATAGATCCTGCCAGGGGCCCCTCAAACAGACCAAGCTATACAACAGTCTCCCGTATGCAGAGGGCCTAGTCTGGTCCCATGGAGGCTCCACAGCTGTAGGTCTGAAGTTCCTGAGTTCCCATGAGCTTCGTTCAGTTTTCTCTGTAGATTTCCCCATCATGATCTTGACCACCACCACCCCCACCACCCCACCACTTGCTCATATAATCCCTCCTCCCTCTCTTCAACTGGACTCCCAGAGCTCATCCTGATGCTTGACTGTGGATCTTTGCATCTGCTTCCATCTGTTTACTGGATGAAAGTTCTATGATGACAATTAGGGTGGTCATCAATTACATTACAGATGAAGGTCAGCTTTGGTACCCTCTTTACTATTGCTTGCAGTCTTAGCTGGGGTCATCTTTGTGGATTCCTTGGAATTTCTCTACAACCTCAGAATGTCTGCCTCTATCAGGATATCTCTTTCACTGCTCTCCCACTCCATCCCTCCCCCAACTTGACCATCCCATTTCCTCATGTTCTCATCCCCTACCCCTCCCATCTAATGCCCCCATCACCCCCAGCCCTGTTTACTCAAGATATCTCATCTATGTCCCCTTCCCAGGACAATCCATATGTCCTTCTTAGAGTCCTCCTTGTTAGCTAGCTTCTCTGAACCTGTGGGCTGTAGTCCGAATATCCTTTGTTTTATGTCTATTATCCACTTACTAGCAAGTACATACCATGTTTATCTTTCTGAATCTGGGTTACCTCACTAAGGATGATATTTTCTACTTTCATTCATTTGCCTACAAATTTTATGACGTCACTGTTTTTTACAGCTAAGTACTACTCTGTTGTGTAGATGTACCACATTTTTGTTATCCATTTTTCAGTTGAGGGACATCTAGGTTGTTTCCAGGTTCTGGCTATTACAAATAATGCTGCTATGAACATAGTTGAGCTAATGCCTTTGGAGTGTGACTGTGCATCTTTAGGGTATACACCCAGAAGTGGTATTGCTGGGTCCTTGGGGAGATTGATTCTCAATTTTCTGAGAAACCGCCATACTGCATTCCAAAGTGGCTGAACAAGCTTACACTCCCACCAACAATGGAGGAGTGTTCTCCTTGCTCTGCATCCTCTCCAACATAGGCTGTCAATCCATTCTTCAGTTGAGGGGCATCTAGGTTGTTTCCAGGTTCTGGCTATTATGAATAATGCTGCTATGAACATAGCTAAATAAGTGTGCTTGTATGATTGAGCATCCCTTGGGTATATGCTTAAGAGTGGTATCAATGGATCTTGAGGTAGAATGATTCCCAATTTTCTGAGAAGTTGACATACTGATTTCCAGCAACTGTACAAGTTTGCACTCCCACTAACAGTGGAGGAGTGTTCCCTTTGATCCACATCCTCTCCAATATAAGCTTTCATCAGTGTTCTTGATCTTAGCCATTCAGATAGGGGTAATATGGTCCCTCAGAATCATTTTGATTTGCATTTCCCTAAGGATGTTGAGCAATTCCTTAAATATCCTTTGACCATTTGAGATTCTTCTGTTGAGAATTCTCTATTTAGATCTGTAACCTATTTTTTAATTGGATTGTTTGGTATTTGTCTAGTTCCTTGACTTATTAATATACTTTGAAGATCATCCTTCTGTCAGATATGGGGTTGGTGAAGAACTTCTCCCATTGTGTAGGCTGTCATTCTGTCTTATTTGCTGTGTCCTTTACCTTACAGAAGCTTCACAGTTTCAGGAAGTCACATTTATTATTTTTTGCTGTCAATATTTGTGCTACAAGTGTTAAATATAGAGTCCTCTACTGTTAACATATGTCTAGCCTATATACCTCAGTATCTCCCCAGCCCCTGAAGCAAAGTGTGATTATATCAGAATTGCATACAGATTCCTGGGAAATTTAAAAGAGGGTCTAGTGACTTTCCTTACCCACTCCTTAGTGAGGAAATGCTAACAGTCAATAAGCCCAGTCATGATAGATGCTTGTAATCAGGCACAGCTGATCTGATAAACATAGTGAATGTTTTGCTCTGAGAATTACATTGTAAAGTAGCTGGGGTACAGTGAAGATATATTGTACCCCAGTTGTCCTATAATAAGTAGTTCAGCTGATATATAACTTGAGGCATTCTCCAGACACCAATGTATAATCTGTAAAATCAAGTGGCCTTTGATAACCACTTCCTCCTTACTCTATGATTGCAGTCTTTGGGATGTGGAAAGAACATCACAGTGACCCTCGTCCATGCCCATTCCCTGGCTATTCTTAGTCCACCTTGTCTCTCCAAATCTCTCTGAGACCATCTTACTTTTTTTTCATAAAAGTATGGCATGATAGATAACCCAGCCTGGAGATAAGACTGCTGCAGTGCGGGACTAGAATGAATGAAAAAAGGAGAGATATCCACAGGTCCTACCAAAGAATAATCCTCTGTATTAGGATAGGGGTATAAATAGTAGCTAGAATCCTAGAGCTTTTAGCCAGACAATGATACTGCCTCCACAATCCAACAATTCCTATAGCTTTATAGTAATTTCTGGACTTGGGAAATGTGAGTCCTTCTACTTTGTTATTTGTTTTCAGGCATCTTTTGGCTGTTGGAGATTCTTTACAGCTCCATACAAATTTGAGAAAAAGCTTTTCTTTTTTCTTTTTATATACTCAGTTATTAGTTATAATAGAGTTTTTATAGATTTAAGATTTTTAATATGCTTTTAATTGAAACATAATTACATCACTTTGTTCACTCCCTTTTCTCCCTCCGCCCTGCCAACTTGTCTTCCTTTAGCCCCTCCCAATGCCTCTCCTTCTTTCAAGTTAGTATCTTTTTAAATTATTGTTACATATGTGTATGTGAGTATATGTGTATTTATACATATGAGTATATGTATATTTATACATACGTACACAAATATGTATAAATACAGCCTACTAGGCCCAGTTTTTTTGTTTATGCATATCTGGCTTCAGGGCTGATCACTCTTCATTGGACACCAAGTAGGGAGCTCATCCCTGAGAAAGGCTAATTCTCCTTCCACTAGGCATTAGTTGCGTATAGTTCTTTTCATAAGGGAGGGACCCTGAGAAATGCCCCCCTTTGCCATGCTGAGTGCTGTATTTTATAGATGTTGCAGCCACATAAGACTGTTTGCTGCCCTCCCTTGGCAGCTTGCATAGTATTTTCTGGTACCATGGAAACTAGACCACAGGAAAGATGGATTTGGGTCAAATCCAGCTTGAGTCATCTGAGTCTTATGTTCTAAGTATATAGTGTCTTCAGCAATAGAGATCTACCTTCGACCCCAGAAAGGCAAACAAGGGCTACGTAGATAATTTTTATTGCCTTGGAATGCACTTATACTCTCCTGACCAACTACTCAGAATGTTTCTCCTGCCTGGCACTGAGGTTTTTGTTAGTCTATGGTTCTTGTGGGAGCATTTGCAGCCCAGGTGGCTTAATTTCAACATGTATATATGTATTATGTAATTCCCATGTATACAGTAAATATAAAACAGTATGATTATTTGTGGGTTTGTCAAACAACTTATTTATGCCTCCTCCCTCCTTTGTCTATAATGACCTTGCTCTCTTCTTCCCAGGGGGAGCCCTATCCCCAGTATTTTGTTTTTCACTTCATATTACCTGTGTCCTGGTATTTTTCTAACAGCCCCTCCATCTATGGTCCTTTTGTACTTTCCCTGTTACTGAGTCTGGGTTTCCTCACCCAAAATATTTCCTAGGTCCATTCATTCACCTGCAAAGTTTATAATTTCATTCTTCTTTATAGCAGAATAATCTTCCAGAGTATGCATGTACTACACTTTCATTATCCATTCACCTGTTGAAGGACATCTACTGTTTCTATTCCCTAACTATTGTGAATAGAGCAGCAATGAACATGGGTAAGCAAGTATCTGTGAGGCAGAATGCCAAGTCCTTCCCCGACCCCTGCCAAGGAGTGGTGTAGCTGGGTCATATGGTGAACTTAGTTTTAGTGTTTGAGAATTCTCCATGCTGATTTCCAGAGTAGCTGCACCAATGGGCAATTCCACTAACAGTGAGTGAATAAGGGTTCCTCTTTCTCCACATCTACTCCAGCTTCTGCTGTCAGGTTTAGTTACCCTTACCAGGGTGAGATGAAATCTCAGTGCTATAATCTGCATTTCCTGATTGATGATGAACATGTTTTGAGGTCTCTTACTGACTTTTTTTTCCAGTTCTTTGTATATTCTGGATAATAATCCTCTGTCAGATGTGTACTTGGCAGATTCTCTTCCATTCTGTGGGGGGTTTGTCTTCACTTGATTGACTGTTTTCTTGGCTGTGTGGAAGCTTTTTAGTTTTATGAAATCTCATTTGTCAATTTTTGGTATGAATTCCTGAGGAAATGGTGTCCTGTTCAGCAAGTCCTCTCATTTATGTTCTGTAAAGTCATGCCTTATTTTCTTTTGCGTTTTGGTGTTTGGAGTTACAAATTGAGATCTTTGATCCACATGGATCAAATCTTTGTGCAGGGTGATAGATATGGGTCTACTTCCATTTTTCTACATGTGAACATCTTCAAATAAAATAATTTTGATAGTCCTATATTAAACTTCATCAACTATTTCTTTTGCTTGCTTTACCTTGTTATTCTAATTCTTCTACTGAATTTTTAATTTCAATTATTTGCTGTTTGGATTTTGGTTTCTTTTACACTTTCCCCTTCTTTACTGATGTTCTAATTTTTCATGCATTCATGTATTTTAGTTCTCTGAGCATATTTAACAGAGCTGATTTAATATCTTTGCTAGTGAGTTTTATGTCTGTGCTTTCTTACTTTTTTCTTTTAGATGAGCCATACTTTGTATTTTTCTGTACGCTTTACCATTTTGGTAAGATCTGAACACTTGGAATTCCTAATATTAGAACTCTGAAGGGAACACCATCTCATTTCCTCCTAATTTTCTGCTCTTGACTGTTTAGAGGCTTCAGCCATCCATTAGTCTAGAGACTTGTACATATCATCATTTTTCTTTTTTTATTTATAAAAACCTTTTTTCCCCATGTATCCCCTTGCTCCCCTCCCTTCCCTCTTCCCAATCCTTCCCAGTCAGCTTTCAGCCTCCCTCATTCCCATCTCCCATCCCCTCCCCAAAAAAGGGCCTGAAGTCCCAAGGTGGGTCAGCTCAGCATGGCACATCCACTCCAGGCAATTCTGATTTTCTCATCCCAATATCAAGACTGGGTTAGGTACTGCAAATTATCTTCTTTAAAGACTATTTTTGTCACATGTAGCCACTGAAATCTCAGTTTCTTTATTGAATCAGTATTTTGACAGAGATTTTCTCAAATGCCAGGAGCTCTTTTAAATAGTCCTTTTCTTCATTCAGAGTTTGCATGGAGGTTGTATGATTTTCTGTGCTTGCCAGAGTTCCGAAAAAAATTGCTGCAGACATTTCCTTCATTTTGTGTGTGTGTGTGTGTGTGTGTGTGTGTGTGTGTGTGTGTGTGTGTGTGTGTTTCTGTGGAAGGATGGGTGTTTGAAGGTGCTGACTCTACTGCTGTATTGATATCATTTGTATCTTTGAACATTTCTCTAAGCACCCAACCACGGAGGCTCTGTCTCCAGTTTGGATCTCTTTGACTACGGCAATGCTGTTGCCTTCTTGTTCTGTGCATGGCAACATCTTCCTGTGCTGGAACTAGTCTGAAGCTGAGGTAGGTGCTTTCCAGAGTGGAAGAAGGGGATCGTTCAGTGAGTCTGAGCCAGAGCTCTGGAGAATGGTTGGAATGCAGGGCTGACTAGAGACAGGGATGGATGAGATCATGATAATTCTTGTAATAATATCTACCCTGACTACTGGCCTGAATGCTTCCCATATGCTTTTCATTTTATCCTCTTATCACACTACTATCCCTACCTCATCTGAGTCTAGAAATGGCAATCTCTTGCCCAACGTCACACAATAGAACTGGGATTGGATCCCAGGTCTTTCTGACCTCAAATCTCATGTTGTTAATGACAATGAAATGCTTCTCCCAAGGCTCATGAGATTTGTACATCAAATTCTGAAACACTGGCCACCTGTCCTGTGGTCTCTATGTAGAGCAAAGAGTATCTGTGACTCGCAGATTTTTAAATTTAAATGTTATAATTTAAATTCCAGAATTTTTAGATAATTTTTCTGTATAACTGCTATCTCCTAATCTTTTTTAATTTTATTCACATAGTTTTCCTGGTTTCTGTTGGCTATTTGCCAATGATATTTTTACCCCTTTTAGTTATGCACTCTGTTTTGTTTCTGAGACAGTCTCATGTAGCCCAGACTAGCCTCAAACTTCCTAATATGTGAGACTTGTCTTGAGTCGCTGATCCTCCCTCCTCTGCCTCCCAAGATCTGAGACAACAGATATGTGACACCACATCCTGCTCTCCTTTTATCATATTTAAAAGAGTTTGTTTTAATTCTAGTATACTCTTGGCTGGATGGATTCAAAGACCTTATCTGCTGTGGAATTAATGACCTTTATGTACGCTGTGAATATGTGTTGCTACCATGGGTTAATAAAGGAGCTACTTTGGCCTATGGCAAGACAGAATATAGCCTGATGTGAAATCCAAGAGAGATACAGGGTAGGAAAAGCAGAATCAAGGCAGACACTGCAAGCCACCAGGAGAACAACATGTAATAAAATACAGGTAAAGCCATGAGATGTGTGGTAATACATAGATTAATATAAATGGGTTAATTTAAAATGAATGAGCTAGTCAGTAATAAGCCAGGGTCACAGACCAAACAGTTTGAAATTAATATTAAAGCTTCTGATTGGGTTATTTGGGTACTAGCTGGTGGAAGGGATTTGTCCATGTACACTTCTCATTTCAGTGTCCTTGCATTCATGTATCCCTATGTGTCATAAATGAATAATAAATGAATAAATAGGGCTTCACCAAACCTGGACAGGGTAAATCACTGCTTTCTGCTTCTATCTCACTATCTCACTTCTTCTTCACAACATTTTACAAGGTACATGAACTTCTTACCATCTTGAAGATAATAAATTTAAAAAGAATTAAGTAACTTGCCTTTAAATGAAATAGCTTAAAAGCAACAAGAGTCCACTGATGTGTTGTGTTTTACCACCACTGGGCAGCTACCAAGTGTTCCTTGGCACTAGAGAAACCAATGGAGGTAACCAGACAGCAAACAAACATAAAATCAAGCATATATGTGTGCATATATATATATATGTATATATATGCAGTGAAGAAAAAGAAAGGTGGGATGTGAGCTAATATGCTATAGAGTGGAAGTAAGACAGATGCTACTTTAGCCAAAGTGGTCACAGAAGATATTTTGGAGAAGGTGAACTTTGCGTAGAGACTGGAATTAAGTGAGGGCGCATCATGTGAAGTCTTGGTGTCAAATATATTGAGCAAAAGAGAGAGAGTGAGGTCGTGTCCCCTGAGGAGGGAAGGAGCTTGATGTATTCAGGGAGCAGCAAAAGGGGCAGTGGGGGCAAAGAAGGGGCAGAGGGAGAAAATGAGATCACAAAAACGTTCATTAGGCACAGTTAAAATATGAGGTTTGCTGAGATGAGAACCCAAAGAAGGATTCTGTGCTCCCTTCCATCTGGTTCAGAGAATTGAATTGAAGGTGGGGACATATACACACACAGGGAGGCATACCATCTTTGAGACAGATATGATGGTGACTTGGACCAGAATGGTAAGTGTGGCTGGCTGTTGTGTGAAGTCAGTGTGGAGATGCAGTTGAGAGTTGGAATCTTCACTATTCTCTGACAGGGGACTAAGAAGAAGACAAGAAGATGCCAAGCTCTGGCTGTTTGGATGAATAATGTGCCATGAGTTAAGAAGAGGGAGACTGAAGAACAGGACAGATTGGAGGGTCCTAGGGTGAGTGACTCCAATTGTCTGAATATGCCCTCGAACTTTCTACAGTGCAGGGTTCATTCTAAAAATAAAGTACTAAGGAGAAACACTGAAAATTGTCTTGCTTACATTCTCGAAAGATCCAAAGACAACCATTGTCTTGACTGGTTGGGGCCTGACCTGTTCTGATATGTGTCCAAGCCAGATGGCCCCTTGAAGTCCCTCCCGGCTTGAGGATTCTCTTCTGTGATCTATGACCCAGAGGTGGGAGCAGGAATTTTCTCTTTTAACTAACATTTTTATTTTTCCACAGCCTGATCTCTTTTAGATCCAGCCTAATTTTTTACAGGCCTTGGGCTAATTTGAACAGCTGGGTTTTACATCTGGGCCACTGCCATCTGCACCAATTGCTTTGTTGGCTGCAGGCAGGATGAGGCTACAGCCCCAGGGCAGGCTGCAATCTCCTGAAGCTGCCTTTGTGGGGATTCTCTGGGCTTGAAGTCAGCTCAGCCTGCTACTTTCCCTACTCATGTTCAGTCCACTACCTAATCCAGGAAGCCCTGTTTTTCCAGTTCCATGATGGCAGTCCTGGAACCCAGCCTTGGGTGGGCATCAGACACTAGCATCTTAGGAGTGAACGAAACAGATCTAGATACAAGAAGAGGTGTCAAAGCCACATAAATATAGATGTGGGGAAAAACACACAGAGAAGGTGAGGGTGACAATGAAGGAGACAAGAGGAAAATATGTGTGTGTGTGTTTGTGTGTATGTAGACATAGAGATGAGAATGCAAAAAATGCAAGAAGAAGGAAATAACTAATAAGAGATAAATGAACACTGAGAGGGAAAATAATAAAGGTAGAACGCTCAGCAGAGAAAGCAAAACCAAGATACAAAGGAAAACTCAAGGAGTAAAGCAGACATAGGAGTTGGGGGTGTAATGCAGTGGCCAGGTGTTTGCTCAGCATGTATAAGGTTCTGAATTCCATCCACAGCAATAAAAAATAAAAGATAGAAATGGCCCAAAGACATAGACAGACTATAGAGATAAGACAATGATATACTTGGGGGCAGTGCTGTGTTTGAAAGTATGTGTCCAGCATTAACCCAGGATGGGGCTTCAGAATCTCATGTTACTAGCATTATCAATGTTATAATAACCAGACAATGGCTGGAGATGAGGCACAATTTGTAGAACACTCTTCCAGCATGCATGAAGCCCTGGGTTCGAGCCCCAAAACCACATAAAGCAAATGTGGTGACAGTCCTACAATCCTAGCGCTCAGAAAGTGGAAACAGGAGGATCAGAAGTTCAATGATACCCTCAGCTGTGTAGAAAGTTTGAGGTCAGCTCGGGATGTAGAGGTAGGAAGGGAGGGGTAAGGAGGAAGAAGAGAAGAGGAAATGGCTATGTTATTGGTCATAAGTGATTTCCAGTCATATTGTTCATCTCACTTCATATTGTTCAGTCTTTTTGTTTGTTAGAACACTTATAATTGTTTGTTCTAGATAGGGTCTCATTAGCTTTGAGTGACATGGAACTATGTGTGACCAGGCGAGCCTCTGCCTCCCTCATGCTCAGATTGAAGGCCTGTGCCACCACATGTGACATACAGGTTTCAGTTGTAATGTGATTATTTTGTTTCATGGGATTCTAATAGATGGTGGAGTGTAGGGAGCTGCCTTGTACCACGCCCTAAAGGTGGCGCTGGTTTCCGCCTTCCACCTTTTCTGAAGGTGAGTGCTCTCGGGAGTAAGCAACTCCTTATTGGCTGTAGGCGAGGATGGTGGCTTGCTTCCGGCGCCTGGGGACCTATGGGCAATGTCTACGTGGCTTACCGGGATTGGAAGCCCAGAGGGTATTTAGCCACGAGCGGACTT